>OZ005741.1:206948382-207247601 GCA_963930735.1 Dioctria linearis | reverse complement strand
AATGGGTGACCATAGGAAATTTCATACGGGCATTCATCTAGGGTATCATAAGAATTGGTTTTACACCAATTCTAGCTTTTTCACTTGTTAAAATGAACTTGCATGCAATATGATAAGACATCAACCGAACTGCCTTCTGCTGTCAAGTTAAAAATCGCGTTGGAACGGAGGCTTGCATGCAAGCTGTACTATCTCGTGTAATCCCTGGGTTAATGCATGATTAATGTAAAGAAACCTTTTTCTTAGCACACAAAAGACAATTATTATTTAAATTATTCCACTATACAGGCCAGAAATTCTTTTTTTCCACAAAAAAACACGCAATTATTTTAATTGTATCAGAACTGCCAACATAAATTACAGTTGTCAAATGCCTGCTCTAAGTTACTCCTTCGAAAACAGTAGAGCATAAAAACTTACTTTATGTTACTCCAGCTCACTTTAGAGCAGACTCATTAAACGCAGTTGAAATCACTTTAGAGTACTTTAGAGCAGTGCGCTGAATTTATTAAACACGATTTTCTGCTCCTTTCTGCTCTTTTCTGCGCTAGAGTAATATAGAGCAGCTCATTAAACAGACCTATTATGTATAAACTTTAAACACAAACATTAATCTCGCCCATCTAAATAAATTCTACTTGGGTAACGTACACGCTGCCGTATGTGATATAAAGTGAAGTGTATCGCAACGTGTACGCCTAGGCATAGCTGTGTTATGGTCGTAGCGTACTACATATAGCAATATGCTACACGGAGAATTACTGCAGCACGTATGCCGGTCGGCTGCCATACCGATAGTCCGCATTCACCCTAGCTCGAAAAGAACTCGTACCGGCCAGCGGAGAAGAATAAGACAATCGATCTGTCTTGTCAACCGTGAAATCGAAAAGGTCGCGAACATAGTAAAGTGAACGCAATCAGCAATTTTCAACGGCATCGGCGGGAAATCTAACCCTTACGTAAGTTCGCAATAATATTTATCCCTGTATAGCCTATTATCAATTTAAAAAATATTCTCCTGACCACAAATAGCAAATAAATCTATCACCGCTACCATTACTATCAGCTAGAAAAGCTCAAATCTGTTGGAGTATCTGTATTACTCATGCAGCTGAAATTGCAGCAGCGATTGCAACTGTCGCAGCCCTGATTCGAATTACTAGCAGAAAATCAGGGCGGAATAGGTACACCAAATCACCACCACAACAAGTCTCATTGTCGGCCAGTTTCTAACCTGTAAATCTGTTGCGGCTGCTAAGAATGTGCAGAAAAAGCAGTCATATTCCATTGAAACAGGTACTCCACAGAATTGGGATGCTAGATTCGACAAGATACGTGAGACTGATCAGACGAGCATAAATTTTATACAAGACAAGGATTCGATTAAATTTCATTCAAACTCTTGAATATGGAAAAATTCAAAAGATACGCAACATGTTGCATTACGCAAAGTGAACTTCCAGTCAACTGTTTGGCAGCTTGTGTGTGGTACGTACATACATGAAGTAAATTACAATATAAATATATAACTACATACAGGGAAAAGGGATAATAATTGCAATTAGTCTCATTATTAGTCTCCGCTCATCCTTTTACCCTTCAAATTACCTTCGGCCGTACACTAAAATTCCGTGATGCTTTCTTATCCCGAACTGTGCGAATGTGGAACAGTCTACCATATTCTGTCTTTCTTCCGGCATACAACCTGCGAAAGTTTAAGGGCGACATACATCGGCACCTCCGCCGCTCTCCTCATATCCCTTAATACTTTCCCTATCTCCTTCCTGCCACGCTGTGCTTTGCATCATAGGGTATCCCCTGAGCTTGTGTTAATAATATAAAAAAAAAAAAAAAAATAGGTAAATACAATAAGAACGCACACGGAAAGAATTTGTATTCTGATTTTAAGCATTACGCCTTCTCAAAATGAGAAAACCAAACTTTTGTAAATTCATTCCTCAAAAAGATAAAATTAAACAAATGCCTGCTCAATCTAACTATGTGAGGAATAAATAAAGAAAACTATTATAGTCATGAATCACGAAGTATTTGCTTAAATTTTCTTTCCAGAAAAATACAGAATTGCGTGCTGGAATCTAGAAAATCTTTATTTAAAAACAACATTTAGATTCATCTCTATATTTACATATTTGTATATATTTATATATATAAATTCTAGTTTAATATCTTACTACGCTATCTTTAATTATTATAAGTTGAATCAAAACAATATCAAAATCTGAAATATATATGCGAATGTCTAATCATCTCTCTACTTTCCTTTCGTCGGCAATTGTAGGACGTCCAAGTAAAAAAATCGGAAAAAGGCGTAATTTTATCAAATTTTAACGGTTTTCTCGCCAAAATGCATTATCACCACACGACTATCTTGCAAGATTTCAAAACCTCAGATTGTTACCTTTTATTTTATCCCTTATATATTTACGTATCTCTCCCAGTTTACGAGAAACACGTGATTTGATTTCAAAACTTTTCGGCATTATAACAATGGTAATTGGCCCATACTGTTGTTGTTGTAATGCAGAAAAATTTACAACTGAAATTGGTTCGGGGCAAGAAAACAATATTTAATTTCAGGAAATCTGCTACATGTGTAGCATGAATCGAAGAATAAAAAGTTCAATTTAGTCTTCTATTTACTTAAATCTAGAAAATAGTTTCTAAATTTCAGAAAATAAGAAACGATTCGCTCGAATCAAGCATTGTCGCCCAGTATAATGCTCAGTTTAATCTGCAATTTATTTAAATCTAGAAAACATTTTCTCAATTTCAGAAAATCAAAATTGTTTCGTTTGAATCAAGCATTGTAGGATAGAGTTATGCCTTTTGTGTTTTAATTAAGTAAATGAGGAATAACAAACGCTACAGATTTAACTGTTAATTTTTTGGGCGACTGAGTTACAAACACCAATTTATGTCGTGCGGTCATGCGAGATAGATGTCTTGCGGTCGATTTGAGGATTTTTCGCGGTAATAAGTGTTTATTTAAAAAGTTGAATTATCATAGCTCTGTTATTTTACGTTTACAAATAAATTACAAGTGTTCTCAGAATTTATTTCCAGCTTTAAACAATAAAAAGGTGTTTTGTAAGTGCATGCTGTGCAATACTTTATTTATATATATATATATATATATACTGTAATAAATGAAACATGGAAACAGGTGTAAACAATAACGAAATTCAATATATTCCTAATTTTGTTACATTGGAAAATTTTAGTGTAAATCCACCAGAATGTGCTTTGTATAAACTACTTGCGGAGTGGACTCTACCACATATTTATAACAAGCTTATTGGTAAGTAACTATAAATTAAAACACATATCTTACAAATAAATGTGTTTAAAGCAGGGATCGAACGGTTATGTGTTTTATCGTAAAAGTCATTCTTCAATGAGGTTATGAGTTTAGATAAGAGTTTTACTTTAAAAGTCCGAACGAAACGATTACATAGGATTTCATTCCCTGTTAAATGCTTATGATTTTTTATTAATATTTTCCCATCACGAATAAAAATCATTTGCTAATTTTTATTTGTTCTGATCACAAATAAAAATCATATTGAGCTTTTTTTTTATATATAACAATATCACCTCTTATTATTGTTATACCTTACATTTCATCTCAACATCTGTACAACAGCACCTATTATTTTATACATGGTCATAAATAGTTCATGATTAGCTTCATAAAACTTACTTATGCCGATTTATATTTGTCGACCAAAAAATAAAAATCACTTCATGACTTTAATTCTTTATCAAGAAAAATAAAAATCACGAAGTGATTTTTTTATGTAATCAGGAAAAATAAAAATCAGGAAATGATCATTATTCCTGATGAAAAAAATATTAATCATCTCATACTCGTAACGATTATTTATGACTTAAACAAATAACAACTTTTCATAAGCATTTAAAAGGGACTGAAACCCTATTTAAGTAAAGTTTAATAATTTTCAGACTTTTGAAGTAAAACGTAAATATAATTGGTTTACTATGATTTTTGTATTATTGATCACAAATTTTGTAATTTTACTGGCAAAGAACAGAGCCCCTTAATATCTGTACGTACTTAGGTGTGATTTTTTTACGAGTATTTGAAAAATAATCGTTTTTCAAGAACCCTGGTTTAAAGATATTCTAGTCGATAACGTTTTACACAGTGTATAGTTTAATAGTTATTTCAGATCTGTTGGCAAAGTAATTGAATTTCTGATCGATATTGCCACGAAATTTAGTTTAGTATGCGCTTAGCGCAGGAGATATAATGTTAAGGTATTTTTACGGCTATAGCGTTTTCAAAATGCAGCGTTTAATATAGTTATTGTGCTACGTTTACTTGTTTTTACGTTTCTATTTCTATAAGCGGTTGCTGCCTTCTAGTTCTTGCTCTAATTTTATGACTTTCCGTATTTTTTTAGAAAAAGGAATAAATATAGACGTTTTGCCACTTCTTACCGAAACTGACCTTGACAGGATTTTTGCTACTAACGAATTAGGACTTTTAGTTCAATTTCGTTCTAAGCTCTGCGAATGGTGAATTTCTAATGTAATTTGACATATACATAAATTATGTCAGAATAATTGAACTGTTTTTTATCAAAAGGGATACTCAGAAAATTTAGAAGGAACAACAAATAAAATCAATACTTGGTTAAAAAAAATCTATGATTGCGTTGCAACAAATGAGTCCTCTTCATCTTCTGTGTCATTTGCAAATACTCCTCCACTTTCACCCTCAAATAGCGTAAAGTCTAGTGTGGAATTCGTAAGTAAATAGGTAAAAAAGTAATGTATTTATTAATAATTTGGAGTTTTTATGTTTGCAGGATTTTGATCATTATTTAAATAATTGCGGAAAAAACATATGGGAAACTTATGTTGGAAATAATAATGCATTATCACCTGCATGCAGGGATAAACTAGTAAAAGACATCGTCAAACACTACATAGATCAAAATACATTTTTGCATGAAGAAGACTTCAATAGAATATGTGAAAATCTATGCCATAAATTTATAAAAGAACGGAAGGACACGTATTACAGTAAAGGTTGAAAGTATCCTTCAGGGAAGCTGTATTCGGCATACAAGAACAATATAAGCAAACTTCGAAGAGCTGGACTATTTCCTAGGGAAAAACGGGGACAAAAGCGACCAGCTATCGAACCAGAAATTACTGATTCAGGTAAAATTTCCTCAGCGCTCTATTTATTCATATAAAAGTATATATTAATTAAAATATTTTTCTAGACGTATTAGAGGAAGACCCTAAGTTAACAGAGTATGAAATTTGGTTGAAACACCACACTGAGCCCTGGACAATAGTCGAAGCAAGATGGAATGAGACCGCAGCACATAGATTACAAAATATTAAGAGCACTCAGCGAAATATTTGTTTGATTTTGATTCAATGGCCGGCTTATACTCATTCAAATGGAGCACGCTTGGTAAGCTTTTGTTTTTGTTCCTCTGTCTAAATTAATGACAGTAAATCGTTACTATAGGTAGATATCGACTTTGATTACTTATTTCCTGGCAGAGGTTGCAATCTATTACAGCAATGACCTAAATTTTCTACACATATTATTCCCATTTTTGAGAGCCAAATCAAGGACAAAACTAACATTGATCATTTAAAGGATATAAAAAATTTACAAAACGAAGGTTCGTAGATGAAATGATTTTTATTTTTTAATAAATAAGTATGTTATTTTTACAGATCATCGCGCATTGAATATAACTTTGCTACTTCATGCTATACTCGTTCCTACTGGAAAACTTAAACATAAAATTACCAAAAAAATTTGGAAATTTAGTATATCTGACAGCCAGAGATCATTTATACTCCATGTAAAGGCTTTTAACGACTATTCAAATTTATTATCCATTCGTAAGAAAAAATATCTTGAATATAGTTTAACTGTTCAGCCATTTATTTTAGTTGTTGGTTGTGATTTAGATAATGCCGAATATTACACTATATATGATGAAATTATTTATAAGTTTAATACTTTTATTCATGCATTATCATGTGCATTTAAAATATACTATGTCTTCAATTTGCAATATCAAGAAGAAAGCAAATTAGTTTGGACATTTATACAAAATTACTTTTTTAAAATGGAAGATACTAATTTGTCATCTAGTATTTCAAGTTTACTTTGTCTTCTAGAAAATTAATAATAAGAATTACATACTTTTATTTTTTCGGGACTTATAGAAGAACGTACATGACCAACCAAATTTAATTTCCAATCATAACACAGAAAATTTTACATTGCATTAATTAAATATAAATATCATACTTGGTATAATGAACTTTAAATTGTTTTTGATAATTGTTTCCATTAGACCATACATTATATAATTATCAAAGGAATGTAAGACGAGAATCAGTGTACTAATTTTGCATTTTGTTTGAAGGATTTAATAAATTCTTTATATATACATACTTTAAGCATGAATAAGGAAAGAATAGCCGTTACCGTGCGAGCAGTTGTCGTTTGCAATAAATCTTTTGAATATTTACATAAAGCGAAAATTGAATAGTTTTAAAGTTAAAACCAAATTCAAGTAAAAGCTATCCTTAACTAAATCACTTATTAGGTATTAGTTTAAGTATTGCATAATTTGTACCCTTTTGAGTAACTACTCAGGAAAAATTACAACAATCGAAATTTCACATCTTAACAACAATTCGTGATTGCTTAACAATCATTCGCACTTTTTAGGCATGTACCGTTGTTTCATCTGCTCAAAGGATTTCCTAAACACACAAATCCTTACGACTCATTTTAAGCATTTTCATATGTTAAATACCAACCATATTTACAAGTGCGCCCAACAAAATTGCCCCCAATCATTTTCTAATTTAAAGGCATTTAAAAGGCACTTATCTAAACTTCATATACATTTAGATAATTCAAACCTCCAAAATAATGTCAAAGACACTTGTTTTAACAAAAAACAAGATTTCGCCACAAATACCGAAACAAATGCAGTGTCCTTTAACTGTACCCCTTCAACTTCGGGTAATAGCTCACAAAATTTTGTAGATCTTAAAAATCAAATAAAAGAAGCTGCAACACTTTTTGTGACTAAACTTAATAGTCATAGTCACTTAACTAACAAAACCATTGAAGAAATTCTTTCAGACTTTACGTCTACATTTTCAGAAGCATTCATTTCAGTAAAAAATGCTATATTAACCGAAGTTAACGAAGAAAAAAGGATTACATTATCCGAGTTGATAGATCAATTTCTTTATCCTTTTCAGCATGTGAATACCGAACATAAACTCATAAAGCATTTATGTGAGAAAAATGTTATGCAAATCCCGTCCCAATTCTCAGTTAATAATGAAATCAAAGAAGTAATGCGAAAAGGTGTGCCAAGTTTTGATCAAGTGAGCTATACAGGCATAATATTACCTATTGAATATCAAATAAAAAGATTTTTTGAAATTCCTAGCGTTTTAGATGACACTCTGGAGTATATGAACACATTTGATGTCACTCCAAGCTCGAATATAACTAATTTTGTGCAAGGAAAACTTTGGAAAAATAGAAAAATTAAGTTTAAAAATAAAACAGTTGTACCATTTTTTCTTTATTACGATGACTTCTAGACAAATGATCCTATAGGTTCTCACACAGGTACTCAATCAATCGCTGCTTTCTATTACAATTTTCCTGTTATACCACCAGCGAAATATTCTAAGCTTGAAAATATATTTCCAGCTATGTTTTTAAAGAGTAAAGTGTTGAAAACCTTTGGTAATGAAAGTACTTTATATAAACTGATTGAAATTTTACGAAAAATTGAAAATGAGGGAATTTCCATAAATACATCTAAAGGAACCGTTCAAGTTTATTTCGTCTTAGGACTCATAATTGGAGATAACTTAGCTCTCAACAATCTTTTAGGCTTCGCTAGAGTATTTGGGCATAAATTCTTCTGCAGGCTTTGTACACAAATTAAAAAACGTACACAAACCGTATCTTACGAAGATAAGGCACTTTCTAGAAATATAGAAAATTATGAAAAACAACTATCTGAAAGTAATTACTCCGAGTCAGGTATACAAGAAGAATCTTGTTTGAACTTGATTGAGTCCTTTCACGTTACACAAAATTACTCAGTAGACATCATGCATGATGTCTTTGAAGGTGTCATTAATTATGGTCTGATTCATGTGATAAATCATTTTATAGCAGCAGGAAAGTTTTCGCTAGATGTTCTGAATTATAAAATTCAACATTTCGATTACGGGGAAATTGAAATCCGTAATAAGTGTAATGAAATAAAAGCACAAAATCTGAAAAATAATAAGTTAAATATTACTGCTAGGGAGTCGCTCACTCTCCTTCACTTTTTTACTTGTTTTGCGGGGGATTTGATAGAAAAGACTGATAAGGTTTGGTGCTATGTTTCCCTTTTGGATGACTTGGTTCATGAGATACTGTCACCATCATTTTCTGAAAATGATATACTTAAATTAGAAAGAATAATATTGGAGCAGAACACGATGTACATCACTCTCTTTAAAGACAACTTAAAACCGAAACACCATTTTCTGACTCACTACGGAACTGTAATACGATACTCAGGTCCTTTACGATAAATTTGGTGTATGCGATTCGAGTCAAAAAATAAAGAAATGAAGAATTACACAAAGACAACCAGCTCTCGGAAAAATCTTTCTTACTCATTAGCAAAAAAGTGCTCAATGAAGTTTAGTTATGCATTACTCAAGGCGAAGCAAATTGATGATGACATTATTATTAACAAAAAAAGTAGTTGTGATATTAGAGATAAACCGTATTTTGGTTCATTAACTGCCATTTTACCATCCGGTTCCAATATTGTAACTTCATCGAATGTAATTTACAAGGGTACAAGTTATAAAGTAAATTATTATGTTTATGTAAATTTAAAGTTATGGAAAATTACTGATATGCTTTTAATAGATAGTTATGTTTGTTTAGTTCTCAAAGAAATTGAAATAACTGAAAGAAATATGCATTATAAATGTTACATTGTCGGAAATGAAATAACAAATTACACATATAAGAACATTAAAGATTGCTGCGTTTACAAGCCCATGGAATTACACACTTTAGCAAACGGGCAAAAATGTTTCAAGCCTAGATACTTGTGAGCAATTAATTGATGTGCAATTCTGTAATTTAAAAATACTGAAATTTTATTTTATTTTAAAAATTAAACCTGTAAGATATTGTATTTGGTGGTGTATTGCAATATATTGAAGTGCATTAAACTGTTTTTTAATTTCATTTAGTAAATAGCTACTATTCCTCTTATTTTCGGAAACGTTTCCAGTGAACTACATGTGGGATATGTGGGCCTTATGTGCACATATTAAGAAAACTGGTCACAATATAAACAATATCTCTGGAATGATTTGATCATTTATTGGTTAGATTAAATATATTCTTCTTAAATATTTATCAATGGTATATTTAATTTAAGAATAATGTAGGAAAAGTTTGAGCAAAACAATTTCTTGATTCTAGCAAATTAAAATTAGTTCAAGAATATCTTATTCTAGATTTTAAATACAGTTGGATTGAAATAAGAAAATATGTTTGCTTGAATCCACCTAATTTTATTTGATCTTAACAAATTTTTTTTTGCTTATTTGAAAGAAATATTTTCTTGAAATGAATAATGATTTGGTAGACGCAAAACCAATAGCTTATTTGATTGATTTATACCATTTTTTACTCAATATCAGAAGACTTTTCTTTCCGTGCATTGAATATCTTAAATAAACGAGAATAGGGTTATGGTTGATCTAAAATTTTTGTCAAAAAAGTAAAACAAAATCAAATTTTATGAATTAATTTTTAATATAGTTATTTGAAAGTTAGCCTTAGGTTGCAAATAATTTGGTTGTATTCAGGTGAAATAAGTTAATTTTTACAAATGTAACTGTGACATATAGGCAGGGTATATTAATTTGCATCAATTTACGATTCGTTTTGCATTGACATCAATACACAACTGATTTTAAACCATAAGGTTTCGAACTTAATTGATAATGTCTATATATTGTGGTGACATTAGGTTTGTGTAGTAAAAAATTAGGACTGCGTGTAAAGAAGTGGGCAGGTACATGCTTGAATATTAACGTTTTTCAACCACAGGTAGGTTGGTATAAAAACAAACCATTCCAATTTCTTTAGAAAAGTTACATGAAAAGGAAAGCAACATTTCAGTTTGCTATAAGTTCGTTCTAAGCTTTGGTCAATGTAGACATTTCTCGCTCTTTATATAAAATAAGCAAACGGTCGCCACCACGTGAAAATTATGGCAATAAAAATAGAAGGAAATCAAAAGAAAAGAAAAATAAGTATATATTGCATTGTGGACAGAGTAGTTGCAATCAACACTGTTAGTCATTAAGGTATTATTAGTTTTAGTTTCAGAAATCTAGATTTTATTTTATCACCCGAAGTGTGTTTAATGGCAAAATTGCAAAATTTATCAAATTTTTTTTGAAAACGTAGAAATAAAAGGAATGATTATAACGTAAAAATGACGTGCTAAACGCTTTTGTTTCTCCTTTCACTATCCTGGAGCCCTCTCATATGAAGGTCATCTAGGCTGGCCTAGTCTCTCTCTTTGCAGGTCAGTTAGGGACACTGTAAACTATTTGCCCTCAGTGTCAAATGGGTGGTTGGAGCATGCAGTAAGGCCGAAACATCTGCGCCTTCAAGGATGAATATAGGTAAGTGACGTAAGGGTCCCTTCAGGACCGAGTGTGTGCTGGTTGTGTTGATAGGCACGGAATTTTTTTTTGATTATGGTTGAGGGCAGCGGCAGATTTTTTTGTGGAACCTCCCCACACTCTCCGCCAATAGCTTAGGCGAACTAGCGTGCCGCCCTGCAGTAAACGCTGTCCGTCGAGTGATTTGTCAGCTCATGCTGGCAGTCGGGACTTTACGTTTCAAAGCAAATCACTCATCATACTTCCATAACAGCTGTCAAATAATAACTAAGGAAACCTACATTATTTATAATCTTCAAAGAAACAATAAACTAATCGCTAAGGACGTTCGAGGAGGTTCGACTATGTTATAGGGAATTGCTCCTGCAACCTCCTGCAACTTAGTACAACCTCCTGCAACCTAGTACACAGTATCACCAGTATCAGTGCCACTGCACATATTTCATTACTTGTTCTTTCTTTACTTCCGTTAAATTCCACTCCGCATATGGTCCAAATGACGTCATATTTTTCCAAATTACACTGTATTTTTCCCTTAATTTCGGAATAGATATTCCTTAAAAAAGATGGCTATGTGATATATATCTAAAACATAAGCAAAAAAACAACTTAAATTATTTTTCGTTAGGTGTCAAAAGATCTACAGTGCATGTACGATATCCAATTCATAGACTTAAAAAAGTGTGTTTGGAGTATGTAATTATAATAATAGTTTCTGAATGGCAGAAGAAAACGCAGAGACAAGGGATGATTTTGATTCAGTTTTGGTTAATTTGAAATCCGTGCTGGAGCTTTATCGGCAAAGAATTATCAATATGGATTACAATAAAGTGAACTTGCGGCGAGAAGCAACGTAACTGACAATTATGATCCAAGATATGGAGAAAATGTTAGGCAGGGCATCGACAACGTTTAATATGTTAGGGACAACTAACCATGAAAATTTGGAATTTAAATCAGCCATAAAGAAACTGAGTAAGAACCTACAGCAAAAAAGATATTGACAAGAAATTATTAAAGAAGAAATACGCCAAATAACATTCGAGAGAGCATCGTTAGCAGGCAACGTAGAAAGTTTGACAACGTCAATGATAGAGGAGGCCGTCGGGGATTATGAGCAACGAGGTAAGAACTAAAGGAGATGCAAATGTGAAATTATAACGTACCCATTTCTAACACATTGACACTGATATTGTTTGTACATAAGCGCCGTAAAATTTGTACACCTGTACACAACTGTACAAACTGTTCGCAATTTTAATCGCTTTTATTTTCACATACTTAAAAGTATTTACTAAATTTGCAAACATGAACATAAAAAAGTTAATAATTATGAAGAAAAGTTCAGTGATAAAAACTTTTTGGGTAATATTTGCTTCGTGCCCCTACGGTTATCTCATGAGTTTTCCTGCGTCAATGCGCCAAGCCCAAATCAAACCAAATCTAAGTATGGACCAAAAATGGCGGAATGAAACATACACAAATGCAGGGCAATTTTAGGTACGCTCATGTACACGGATCGTACATATGATTGCATCTCCTTTAGTTATTACTTCGTTGATTATGAGACGGAGGAGCTCGATTTTACATAATAGGATGGACTACACGGGAAAAGGCGGCGTATAAAGTAAGGAAAAAATTATTCGAATTCGAACAGAGACAGCTGTGTGTTGAAAAATAAATCTCAGAATTAGGAATTCAAAAAGAATTTTTCGAGAAACAAGCAGAAAATATGAGGAAAAATCTATTAAATTGGCGAAAACGGTTAAAGATATGACAACAGTTATGATAGAGGCGACGGGTGAACTTTATGGTCCTAATGTCGAAGAACAAAGCTCAAGCCGTTACCATAGAGCTAGAAAAACTTACGTATAAAACAACAAAGCATAATTAAATCCGAAACTGAACAATCTATGTTGTAAATGGATCTAACTTCTCTGCAGATATCGGAAAGATGAATGATGTTGTTCCAAACAGGAAGCAATCTCTGAAAAGGAACAAAATAGTTCAATTTAAACAAACCAAAAGCGTACTTTAACTACGTATCTGACTACAAAAGCAACACAGTTTGATGATACAGATCATCAAATCAACTCATTTCTCGCCAGCTGTAATGTTTTTTTATTATTGTTGAATTATATAGTGATCGTACTGCACACACTGAGAGAAAAATTTTGGTAGAGGATAGTTGGTAACAAACATATAATGATTATTTTGGTATATCCGAGCATAAATTCTTCCAGTTATTATACAAATATTCTATGGTTGGATTTGTATTTGTGGCAATATATTCCAATCAGCGAAATGATATTGTTATATTGAAATCATTATAATTGCATTCATAATATTGTTGTTGCAGGAACAATAGTTATATGATACCGACAGGCAAACCGAAGTCGTAGTCTCAAACATATCTTCGGTAACTTCAGTCTGAACTTATTCTGCTTTCTTTCTGTTTTTTTGTTGTGTAAATAAATATTGTTTAGAATAAGTTGTTAAGAACGTACAATTAGGTTTTAAAATCATAGTTGAAATTGAATGAATAATTAGAAGTAAAATTAAAGAAACGAAATTCCTCAAACAATCCCACACTTGTTAGAGTATTGGATTCTAACATTTTCAGAAGATTTGTGGTTTTATTTATATATTTTATGAGTCGCTTACAAATTTACAATAATATTTGAACGCACCAGTTCTTTTGCCTCCTTGGATTATCTAGAACTATTTTTAATCAATTTCATGTTGTCGATGAACGCTCAAGTCGATTAATGCGATTCTGAAACAAATAATGCAATCTTGGAATGTGTGCAATATATAAATCAAAAAATATTTATTACCAGTCCAATCGTGCTTTGAAGATATATTTTAGTCGCTTTAATGTAGAAAAGGATCTCTCGTTTGTGTTTGGCAATATTGCAACTAATTGTAGCAACGGACGACACATTTTTGGGTAAACAGATTCATCAATCACATGTCATTAAACCTTCTATGGTATCATTTTTGCTGAATTCACTACCATTTTACATAGACCATAAACTAATCTTTATCTCTTTTATGAGAGATGGATTTAATAGTGGGCTCATAATTTTTTTTTTTTGTTCTTTTTTTTTATATTATTAAGCCAAGCTCAGGGGATACCCTATGATGCAAGGCACAGCGTGGCAGGAAGGAGATAGGGAAAGGATTAAGGGATATGAGGAGAGCGGCGGAGGTGCCGATGTATGTCGCCCTTAAACTTTCGCAGGTTGTATGCCGGAGGAAAGACAGAATATGGTAGACTGTTCCACATTCGCACATTTCGGGATAAGAAAGCATCACGGAATTTTAGTGTACGGCCGAAGGTAATTTGAAGGGTAAAAGGATGAGCGCGGGATGCAGCGGGAGTATTGCTTGCAGGAACTATTCTACAAGGGATCAGACTAGATATTTCATCAGAACATTGACCATGCATATAGCGATGAAGGAGCGAAAGGCATCCAACATTGCGACGGTGCTCGAGCGAGTCGATATGACGAGTAATTGCCACATCGCCAATGAGCTTGCAGGCTCTCTTTTGGACAATATCCAATGAAGCTAAGGCTGTGCGACCAGCCCCGGCCCAGATATGGGAATTGTATTCCATTCTAGGTCTGATGTAGGACTTGTAGAGGAGCGCTATATTTGATGGGCTGAAATATTTCTTACACCTTTTCAAAAAACCAAGACATTTTGATGCTTCTTTGGCAACTGAGAAGATGTGATCTGTCCAGCTTAACTTACTGGAAATATTGATGCCAAGAATTCTTAGTGACGGTGAATCAGAAATTAATGCTCCATCAAACGAAACGGGAGTGGTTAAGTGATGGTCTTGTTTTAATGAGATGAGACAGCTTTGGGTCTTACATGCATTGAATTCGACGCGATTTACTTTGCCCCAAGCGAGAATATTGTCAAGATCGTTATTCAATGATCTAATCATGCAGTCTCGTTTAACACATGTGGCGTTCCCTCTGGAATCCGCAAGGGTGTCAAAGGAGTATGCGAAATCAAGGGTACTGTCATCAGAATGATCATGAAGATCAGAAATAGAGTCGGAGAAATAACAGAGCCCTGGGGGACACCGGCATTAATAGGATGAGGTTCAGATATAACGCCATCTAATACAACACGTATTTGGCGACTAGATAAAAAACTTTCAATCCATAATAGAAGAGGAGGGGAAAGACCAAGTGCTTTGAGTTTGGCTAAAAGGGCTGGATGCCAGACTCTATCAAAGGCCTTTGAAATATCTAGAGCATCGATTTTGGACTCACCAAAATTGTGAAGGCTACGATTCCAACGTTCCGTAAGAAAAGTCAGTAAGTCTCCAGATGAGCGACCGTGCCGGAAGCCGTATTGGCGATCGTTGATGAGCTGATTGGTTTCCAGATACTTCATTAATTTGGAGTTAATGATAGATTCAAAAACCTTTGAAAGAATCGAAGTGATTGCAATTGGTCGATAATTTGAGGGATCGCTACCCTCTCCTTTCTTGGGAATAGGCTGAACGTGAGCTAGTTTCCAACCAGTTGGAAATTTTCCTGTCGAATAGGACAGGTAGAATAGTTTGCGCAGAGGTTTAGCCAAGGATGAGGCACAGCTTTTAATTAATAGGGGCGAGAAACCATCAGGACCTGCGGCTTTAGAGACGTTGATACCATTAAGGACCTTGAACACATCTCCCGTACGGATGTGTATTGCCTCTTGTACACATCCGCACGGGGGATGCACGACAGGTGCCTGTGAAGTGGGTGGAAGAAAAGAATTTGATGCGAATCTAGCAGCCAAAATATTAGCTTTATCCTGGGAGTCAACAACCACTTCACCATTATTAAGTAGTGAAGGTATAGAGGAACTGCTGAAGTTGTTCCTGATGGTTTTGACCAGGGACCAGATACCTTTACTACCTTTGCGGCTTGCCAAGATTCTTTGTCTAACATTCTGGTCAAAAAGAAATTTTTCTCTCTGGATAATGGACTTGCAGGTGGTCCGTGCAGTCTTGTAGATTTCTTTCAGTTCTGGACAAGGATGCACTTGATAGGCGCGAAAAGCAGACTCTTTCGCTTCTATAGCTTGGTTGCACTTATCGTTAAACCAAGAGCGATTTTGCTGTTGTTGAGATCTGCTGTAAGAATACGGAATATATTCACGCATGCCTAGACTTAGTGAAAGCCATTTGATTATCGATTAAAAAATACCTTTAATTTTCCCAGCTCATATTTCTTTGATTTCATATTTATTAAGAACTCTCCCTCAAATATGCAGTTACGCAATATTTCAAATATCTGCTCTAGCGCCGGTTCTACCTAATACAACAACAAAATGTATGACAGGGGGAGGAGGCATATCAACCGTTTTGGAAATACAACAGGGTGATTAAGAAAATATACTAGGTTTGCGAAAAACAGAAAATCGTAAATTTTTAGTTTAGACCACAGAAATTATTGTGAGGAGAGGAATATAGGGCTGATTGAGCGAGCAGTCGTTGCCCAGGAAGTTCTGCATACAATGAGCTCTTGAGGGTGACCGCACACACTTTACTTGTTAAGATACATGGTTTTGTTTTTGAAAATCTATCATTGTTTCTTAATCACCATGCAAACGCGAAACGAAAAGGTTATATGGTCCCCTCCGCTGCCATTTTTGGCTGCAATAGGCGAGTACTATCACTCCCCGCAATATGGACCAACTAGGAGGAAACACACTGTATATTCTTATTTTGCACTATATTTAATTTTGCTTATTATTTTTTGTTGCTGCAGCTTTTTAACTTTTATCTGTAATTCAGGTAAATGCGCCACTTCCGTTGGGGGTGGTACTTAGTGATGCTAACCGTACACTGTAAAAAATATTACGACTATTCCCTAAATTTAGGACACGTTTTTCCTTAAAAAAAATGTTATTTTCTCTAATAGAAAGGGAAAATCAGTTTAATTTCCCCAAATCAATAGAACGTTCAATGAATGTCTTATGTCAAAAATAATTAGAGACAGTATTGCATGTATGAAATGCATTACATTACCCACGCCGGCGTGGTCGACCCATCTCTAATCCGAATTTTAACGCTGGCGATCCATTGCTGCCAACTTGCAAGATCTAAATCTATTATGAAAAAACATAAAAAAATGAAATGATATTTGAATTTCTGAAAATAACTGATAAAAGTTATTATTAAAAATTTGATTGCAGACCGGCAGAGATTACAAGCACATTACTCAACTGTAAAATGTATGGGAAATTAATGTATGGCGGTGCCGCTCAAGGTTAATGTAACTTGCCCGGTGTTATGTTCGGCATTTGACGACGACTACCACGCCAACATTTTAGAGAATATTCTATAAGTTTTAAAGAATAGTTCCTTCATTTTAGGGAAAAAAACCAAAAAAACAATTTAAAATTCCTGTTCAGTCCACCAACTGAACATGTTTCCCTCGACGCATCCAAGTACCTACTTCCTGCAAATAAACAAAAAAATCCACAAAGAATCACTCAATAGGAACAAAAACTCAAATACTTATCTGATAATTAAAAGGCTGCTGTCCTCTAATTCTTTCATCAAATTACACAAAATCCATCGATGACGATTCACAAGCTAAAATGAACAAAACATTATTAAAAAATAAATTAAATTCATCAAAATAATATGAAACTTAGCTGAAATCACATGATCTACATGTAAAAACACAAATTGACATATCAGTCAATTGACATTACGTCAACCAGATGTTCTCGTAGCAGGTATAAACGTCGCTATGGCAACGCCATGAGGAGTACATCACATGACCATCTTCAGCAGCTATAAAAAGGCGGCGAACGATAGCAAAAGTACCCATTTCCTAATCCGAGTTGATCTGATTAAGTCCTAAGCCTTGGAGTCTGTTCTGAGCAAAATCCTTATCCTAACCAGAAGTTAATTCTACGCCAACAAATCGAGGTTGACTCGAATCCTAATACAGAACTTAATTCTGGCCGTCATAAATATTTGAGGTTTACTCAATCCCAAAAAAAAACAGAAGTTAATTCTGGTTAAACAAATATTTGAAGTTAACTCAATCTTACACACAGAAGTTAATTCTGGCCGTCCTACATACTTGAGGTTGACTCAATCCATAAAACAGAAGTTAATTCTGGCTATCACAAATATTTGAGGTTGACTCAATTCTGAAACAGAAGTTAATTCTGTCTAAATAAATATTTGAGGAGTTGATCCTAAGGATTGCAAAGTGAGGTTAACTCAAACAATCTCATACAGGAGTTAATCCGAAGGCCTAGACAACGTCATACAAACGTTTATGAACGTTACTTATAGCAGCCCTACAAGTTGTTATACTCGTGAATTAATACATTCCTTATTATACCTCGACTGCCCTCACGTAACAGCTCGAGTAAAGAGCTTCCCAACTGCCCTCACGTAGTAGTTCAAGTGAAACAGACTAATTCTTGAGATTAGATAAAATTTATTTGCTCTCACCACACTCGTCTTCTTTATTACAGGAGTAAGAAAAGAGCAGCGCAGCACAGATCACTGCTACACCGACACCATCTGACGTATTTGAATTGTTGTTTTTAATATTGAATTTTTTATTGAATTGTTAGGTATTAAGTTTTATTGAATTATGAATTTTTAATTAGTGATAAGTCTGAATGAATTGTGATATAGTTGTAAGGAACTTGAATAAGCACCGAATAAAAAATAAAATTTTATATTTTGAACATACAAACTGAGTTATCCATAAAACCGGCACCCCATGAATCACCAACCACATACAGTCCACTATAGAGAATTTTCAATTCCCTTTATTTTAGGAAAGGTTCCCTACATTTTAGGGAATATGAAAATTCCCTACATTTAAGGGAATAGGTATTCCCCAAATTTTATGGGGAAAAACCAAAATTCGCTACATTTGAGGGAGGAAACCCGACCTACATTTTAGGGATAAAAACTTAATCTTAGTTTTACAAGGTGCAGTTTTCCCTAATATTTTCGACAAATGCCTAACCTGTGTGACAAATTGTTGCCACTCGCTTTAGAGAACTATGTTTTACTGTGAACAGTAATTACTGTTTTTGACAGTAATTTTAAACCGCGTACAGTAGAACAGTCATTTGTCTGTTTTTGACAGTAATTTTAAGGCGCGTACAGTAGAACAGCGATTTGTTACAAAAGACAGTAATTTTGTATACTGACAGTAAATGTTTTATTCTTATTATTTTTCAAACAAATTTCAATTTAACAACTTAAGAATTAAAGCTGTTACATATGTAATTTATTTTTGGAACAACCCAGACCCTGGTACAAATTTAAGTTTTAACTCATCCCCATCCCTCTACGAATGAATACCAACATAACAATGTTGAATTTTGATACTGAAATCACAAAACCAACTGTCAAAGTGTCAATGACGATGAAGACGAAAGCAATTGCATTTACGACACAACTTATTTGTTTATTCTTATTGTTTAATCCATTTTAATTAAACATCTGAAGATATTGGTTTACCGTTTTGGTTTTGCTCATTTTAATAAAGGTAAGAATTGTGAATAGGTTTTCAGTTATCGTGTATTTAAAATACTAAAAAATTTCGTAGAAAAATGGATATTCACTCAGATGGTGATTCATCTGAAAAAGTAGTTGCAGCAGCAACTCCACAAAAGAAATCCACAATAGCACGTCGAAAACAAACATATTGGTCCACATCGGAACATGGCACCGGACCAGGTGTTTTTTGCGAGGAGCCTCACGTGGAAATTGCCGTACATTTGAAAGCTATGTCACAGTTTTTCAGGCGGAAGATAAGGGCATACTTGCAGCTCCTGGGAAAAATCTATCGAATTCTTAATCAGAAGCTCTAAGGGTATTTATTTTTATCGTTGTGAAGTGTGCTACTTTGAAGGCAAGGCAGGTATTAAAGAAATTAAAAATCATGAAAGCTTTATAAATTCAAGCTTCAGTAACTAATTCCTAAAAAAAAATTTCTTGCAGAAATTATGTCAATGAAACTGGGCTACTCATCGGTAGTTTTATTGCTAAACATAATTTGGCTTTAAATTTTGCTCCTCATTTGTGTGCATTATTTAAAAGGATTGCACAGAAGGGAAAAGCAATTGAAAATATAACATGCGGAAGGTATAAAGCTGCTATGATTGTAAAAAATGTATTAGAAAAAAAGGAACAACAGAAAATAATAAAACGTTTACAAAGTAATAATTTTTCGTTCATCGTCGAAGAGTCGACTAACGCCGGGAATATGGAACAATTAGCTTTAGTTGTTCGTGTTTTTAACGAAATCAACTTTGAACCTGAGGATATATTTTTATCGTTAATTGAAGTAACAGAGGCTACAGCTGAAAACCTTTTCAATATTATTACGAACTTTTCTAATGAAAATTCAATACCTTATGAACAAAATATGATTGGTTTCACAGCAGACGGGGCTAGTATTATGACAGAAAAAAATAATTCAGTTTATTCTCGTTTTAAGCAAAATATTCCTCATTTATTTAGTTTAAAATGCATGTGCCATTCCTTCAATTTATGTGTTTCATACTCATGCTCCACTCTGCCAGATAATTTAGAAAAAGGACTACGAAATATTTATAGTTATATACATTTCAGTCCTAAAAGAACATTTGATTTAACAGCTTTTCAACAGGTTTTGCAAGTAAAGCCGGAAGAAGTGATTAACCCTTCAATCACTCGTTGGTTAGCAATAATTGAATGTGTGAAACGTGTTTTAAAACAATATTTGCCATTAAAAATGTTTTTTTTAGTTGAAGTAGAATTTAACAGAATTGGTTCGGCAAAGAATATTTGTGACTGGTTTGAAGATCCTTTGACTAAGTTATATCTAGAATTTCTAAAATTTATTCTATCATTGTTTACAAACCTAAACTTCGAAATGCAGAGTGAACAAGCAAAAATTCATGTATTATTTGAAAGAATATTTTCCATATTTTCAAGCATTTTAGGTAACTTTATTAAACCAAGCATTTAAAAGAGAATTCGGTGGAAAATATTGATTTTCAAAATCCTGTGTGTTGCCTCCCCTTGGAAAATATTTATTTAGGCGGTTAAGTTATGAAAAATACAATTCCAGCAGAATTCAAGACACGTTGCTTAAAATTTGATATAGAAACTGCTGCTCAGATTAAAAAAGAGTTCCATTAGATTCTCATGATACACAGTGTCTTAAAAATCTTAATATTTTAGATCCTTTGTGCTTTGAAACAAATCAGAGTATTAATTATACCTTTATTTTCCCAAAATTATTGAAAGAGAAGATTTCAATGCCATTGAGTCAGAATTTCGATCTAATAGAATATTGGAGACATATTTGTAGAATGAAAAAAGAAGATGAATTATTTATGTTTCCATTCCAAAAAAAAAAATTGTGTGCTACATATTTTGCTTGCCACATAGTTCCGCAACCGTTGAAACAATTTTTTCAGCAATAAATCTAAATAAAACTAAGATAAAGAATAGATTAAATACAAGTACTATGGAAGGTATTCTTCATACTAAAACTTTAATGAAAAGAAATGATTGCTCTACAATTGAATTTCACAAAAACCATTATAATTTGTTACAACAAAGTATGTACGGTCATAAAAATGATGAGTGAAAATATACATTCTTGACATATTTAAAAACGAATTAATTTTTTTGTAGAAATTGGACTTATGTTCCAATATGTTTGAATTATTTTATGTAAGACTGAAAACATTATTTTTTGACTATCAGAACCAGCTTAACACAAGCTCGCTGCAGTGACACGTTTGATAGATAAACGGTCAACAATGCATGCTTTTCATCATTTAGTCGGTGTTAGTATTAGTAGATATGTTAAACTAAACATAAACCGAACACCGAATAAAATGATATGCAACACAACAACAAAAATTAAAAAAAAATTTAAATATAACAAAAAATTAAATATTATATATATGTTTTTTTAAAACATTCTTAGAAACGTCAACAACAAAATTCTCAGCCATATTATTAACAGTAATGCACATGCGATCAATAGGTTCGTACATGTCAAAGTTAGACCTTGAGGGGTTAACATGCAACAGAGGTAGCCTTCTGAAATAGTAGGCGAAAAGGGATTTTGCTAAGTAACAGCAGAGAGTCAATATTCGCGTTTAAGAGTTGGTGCACGGGTGGAAGAATTAATGAATTAATCCAGGGTAGGTGCCTCAGAGCAAATCGTAGGAAGTTCTGCTGAACAGACTCGATACGGTCGATGTGTGTACCGTAAAATGGAGACCAGACCTGGCTAGCGTATTCAAGCAGTGGTCTCACAAAGCAAGTGGAAAAACGCAAAGTTATGGTAGGATTCGAAAACTCTCGGGACCAACGTTTTATAAAACTCAGCACAGAGCTACTCTTTGACACCATGTAGTTTATATGGGAGATAAAATTCCATCTTTGATCACATTTGACACCCAAGTCACAGACAGAGCCAACACGGCGAATCGAGTAATACGAGACCTCGTTATCATAAGTGATTGGTTTCTGATTTCTGTGGAAAGTCATAACCTCACATTTGCCTATATTGAGTACCAAATTTTTACTTTTGCACCAATCGTAAAATTTGTGAAGGTCAGCCTGTACCTATTCGCAATGGCTAACAGATATAATCTGAGCGAAAAACTTAATGTCGTCAGCATATATCAAGACTTTACAGCGCCTGAGAACAGAGACAACGCCGTCAATAGATAGAGTAAAGAACAAAGACTACCTTGAGGCACACCAGACGAAGCCTTCAAGATTTTAGAGATGGAATGGCGGAATAAGATTTGGTTTGTTGTGTTATCTAAATCAGACTCCGTCCATTTTTGAAATGTTGGGGGAAACCCATACTTTTCCATTTTAAAGAGTATCATGTCGAAGGCTTTACTAAAGTTTGTATAAATACAATCCGTCTGGCAGCCTTTTGCAAATCCGCCAATGGTATCCGAGACAAATTCCAACAAGTTAGTGGTTGTAGATCTACCCGAAATAAACCCATGTTGGTTAGAAGAAAGCAAATTCTTGCTGGAAACTCATAGCTGAGAGCAAATGATGGTTTCGAATAATTTAGGCATACAAGATGATTTTGCAATAGGCTATAGTTAGAAATTTCATTTTTACTACCTTTTTTGTGGATAGGTATGATAAAGGAATTTTTCCATAGCTGCGGGAAACAACCGGTATCGAGCGATTTTTGGAAAATAATTCTTAGCGGAGCTGCCAGGGTAAGGTAGTAAGACTTAAAAAGGCTGGAGGGATCCCATCTGGAGTCCAGACCATTGGACCCGTTGTGAAGTCATTAGGAAGCTCATATATGTGATCGAGTATATATCCTCATGTGAAATGGAAGGGACAGTGAATGAAACGTTGTGGGAGTCGTTCATATTACTGAAGTTGCTATTTAGGGATTGAAAATTTGACGAGACAAATGCGTTGTCAAAAAATGAAGCAAACATATTACAAATTTCAAACGAAGCATCACTAGCAGTATCTTTGTATTTTATGGTATTGGGGTAGTTGTCGGTTTTTTCCTTCATATTAATAAACTTAAAAAAGATGTGTGGGTCACTAAATAATGTCATTCGCATGCTTTGCACGTGTTCATCATAAGGTGTAGAAGAAAGTTCTTTGAACTCATTATAGAATGTGAGGAAGTTGTTAGTACTTATAATATCTTTGTCCCACATATAACTTTTCCACATTTTATTCTTTCTATTTTTAAGACGTTTCAGTTCTTTATTGAACCAGGGCGGTGATGTCTTATGCAACCGCTGGCGCTCGCGGGGAACATGAGAAGAGAATAAATCAAAAAGAATTATGTAAAACTTAGAAACATCTTCATCAACACTATTGCAAAACAGTAATGTGTTGAAATCAATAGTGTTAAGTCTACTAGAAAGTTCCGGGAAGTCAGCATTTCTAAAATTGAGAAAGTATTGTGTTTCGTCACAATTTGTCAAGTTTTCGCTTTCATAGGAATACGTAATTAGTGTTGGGGGGGGGGGGGGGGGTGGTATTTGTCAAGAGTAGAAATTCAAATGGGGCTAGGTTCGACTAAGAAGTTACCCGCGTCAGTAGAAAATACCAGGTCTAACTGCCTATCCATGTCATTTAGCTGAGACCAAGACATAAAATAGTGTCAAGGAAAAGTGATTCTCTTGCTGTCAAGTTGTTAAGTGGAAGATAGTCATCGTCTTCTTCATTAAGTACCCATTATATATTGTGTAAGTTAAAATCACCAATTAGTAGTAATTTGTCAAGAGGTTCCATCTTACCATGGATAAAATTGGATGTTAAAATGAACAGGTCGTAAATATTCTGTCCTTTGTCATGTACATTATTTATGGAGTCTGGAGGAATATAGCAACAAAGTATGTATTATTCATATTTTAAGAGAGACAACTTAAGAGCTATAAGTTCGATGTCAAGAGTGTTGGAAAGCTTAATTTGGCTGCAATTGAAGTGGTTTTTACAAGCGAGGAGTACGCCACCGCCACGAGCTTCAGAATAAGTATATCTATCTCTAGTGGCTCTGGGCCAAACATATGTATCCATAGGTTGTTTAGTACCTAGTCTAGCGTCTAGGTGCTATTTTTTAATATTGAAAAGGTACTATACCATCTCGACTTTAATTTAATTTAGTTTATTTTCATCTCGACATGTTAGTTCCTAACTTATACTAGTGCTATCTTTAATATTAGCCTACAATGTAAAATATATGTACGTATCTATCTATAAGTTCCAGATGTAAATTCACAAAGTATGTACCTACTATGTATGTCGAGTGCCCAACGTTATATATGGTTATATGTAGCTGCAGCTGGATTTATTTGAAAGTTTTTCGTATAAAAAATATAATTTTTTTTTTCAATTTTATAACTATATTTATCTTGACAGTAATTTCTTACAAGAAACAGTAATTTTTCCAGTTGTAAACGGTAATTTGAGGAACTGAGTTAACATCACTTCCAAGCCATGCAGCTGGCCGATCTGCATAGTTACAGTTCGTTAGAGCGTTCTTTCTTTCTATTTTTCTTCTTGTCTGTGGCCGTCAAATCTTTGTTTCCGGTAAATCATTTACATCTAGCTGTATTCTTGATAATCATCTGGTCCAGAACTTTTCTTTCCATTTATATACTGTACGTGTTATTTTGCGGAGAATTACCTCTCCTGTAATGCAAGTTGTTGCTTAACTACAGCTTTTGCTTTTGTCGCTAGTACAGTAGAAGTACTTTTGATAGCGTCGTAGGTATTATTGCTGTTTCTGCATTTAACAAATTATCCGTGAAAGTATCGGTGGCAAATTTTTCAGTCAATTTCTCAGACGTCTCTCCAATTGCGATTTTTCTGGTTAGTTGTCCTGACAGATCTTCTATTTGATTGGAGATTGGAGTTTGCGGTTCCTTGTTGGTGTGATCGTAACTGTCCCATAGTGGCATCTGAAGAAAATTCTGCTGATAATTTTGCCTTAAGCATCTCCTTAATCTGAGCTACTGTGTTTATCTGGTCCGATATTGTATCGTTCACTTTTCCTGTTATGTGTGTTTTATTAAATTGTATATAATAATATATAATTTTGTGCTTCACCACCGCTTGTACATCCAGTAGTTCGATAGATGCTATAAAAGACTCAATGTCATCTTGCTTGCCGTTAAAGGTATGCAGAAGTGATTTGGCTATTTTTGCATCGAACACCTTCTTTACTATGGGTGTCTTTTTTCAGTTGTGCAGTTGAGTTATTAGTCATCATAGTAGTGTCAAGTTACGGTTCGGTTCAGAATACTTGAAAAACTATCAAGATAGATCAGTTTGCGTAAATAAAAGAATGATAGTAAATTAACACAAGCGTTTTTATTTGAAGAAGTGTTACTCTTTCGGTTTGACATTTATTCAATAGTTTTTGTTGTATTGATCGATTGCTTTAGAACACAACACTTTTTCAGTTTCGGCCTGGACATCCTTCCCCGTTAAGAGCATAGTCAGGCGATCTTGGTGTGTGGTCTGTCGAAGGTCCCTTGGTTGGTTCTAACCCAGACGACACGTACCTTGTGGTCTGTTCAAGGATGTCATGCTATAATTAGTCCGGTTAGTCATTTCGATGGAAGAACATTATCTTCGCGGACTAGGACCAAGTCTCCCTCACTTATGTTTCCTTGTTCGCTTCTCCGTTTTCCTAACCCAGACGACACGTACCATGTGGTCTGTTTAAGGATGTCATGCTATAATTAGTCCGGTTAGTCATTTCGAAGGAAGGACATTATCTTGGCGGACTAGGACCAAGTCTCCCTCACTTATGTTGCCTTGTTCGCTTCTCCGTTTTCACTATAGTGATGTATTCGCATTTACAACACATCTAGAAACTCTGCATTGTGTGCCGTATATTTTGCCACCTCCCCAGACGGTATACCTTGACTTCTAATAAATCATCTTCAGGCAGGGTGGTAAGCGGCTCACACATTATAAAATGGCTCGAAGTAATTGTTTCAAGATCGTTGAGATCCGATGACAAGACCCGATAAGGTCGAGAATCGGGGATACAGTCGATTTGGCGCAATAGTGTTGGCATATCTTCGAAACTCAGGATAGTTTCACCAACGACCATGCGGAGGTGCCATTTAACCGACTCTACGCCAGCCTCCAAATTGCCAAGGTGGGATGAACTTCCACGAAATTTTGAACTGTGAAAGAAACTGAGAAGTTAATTAGTCTTTAGCATTAGACATAGCCACTTCATGCAATCCTTTGACTTGTTTTCTTGCACCATAAAGTTTATACCGTTGTCACATAAATAAAGCGCCCTAGTGCACCGATAACGGTTTCGAGGTTTCGGTAGTAAGGTCACTAATTATTTCCAGATGAATAACCCCGCTGGTTAAGCAAATAAAACGATATAGGTATACCTTAACTGATTTAGTGCCTCTTCCGACCCTTGTATGCAGTAATATTATCCTGCGAAATCCGTTCCACTTCCCGAAAAGGTGCGCGGAATTGTTACACGAGCCTTAGATAGACTAGACTCCCCATGAGTTGAGACGTTGTTGTAGCTCGAGCTCGAAACCACGCGACGTATTTGCGTGTCAGTTTCTTAACTGGGCCTCGAATGTCAGCGATTCACAATCGCTATCGTATAAGGCCAGTGAGTAGTATGACCCCTGGGTTAAATAAGTACGATACATTTTTTAAATCCGCAAATTTGTGACTGGATGGGTTTTGGGTAATATAATCGAATGTTTTGCATTGAAGTTGTATGTCGAGCTTTGGGTCCGTTAACCAACCCGTAAGAGCCCAATACCATCTAGGAATGGATTAAGTTTTGTGATTTTGCTATTAAAATGGCCAGGTTTTTGGTCTTTATATTTTTATTTCATTGGATAGTTCAGTCTCCTGGACAAACTTGAAGCAAATTAACTTCAGCGACCTCTCTAGCAGTAAGAGGATTATAATTGCTGCTTGATATTGGTTGTCTGCTGTTACTAAACGCACACAGTATGCGATTATACGAACACATTTTGAAAAAGATGAATAACGGTTAATTGGTATTGCAAGTCTATTTTCGTTGAGCAAAACAGAGTTCTTCGCGAACCCCTACTTTGGTTTGTGCATAGTTTTGATGACCAATTCCACTTGTCATTGCAGAACCACGTGGATCCGTTGCACCACAAATCAAAATTCAACAATTGTGATACTCCCTTACTTACCTGTCCCCACTGACATGGCTGGGATAATGCCTAATATCTCAGGCCGACTATTGAGTACAAACGTTTTCCATCGCAGAGCAAGATCAGATAGATAGCGAAAAGAGCACCACTGTGGAGTCTGCCCATGCGTAATCTCGAGCGTTTGGCTTATTATTTTTTCAGTCTTGCAAGCTGCATCCGTGGAAGGGATATTTGTTTGGGAAGCTAAACGTTATGTCTTTGTCGTCAAAGCTACGGCAGTAGCTGACAGCAGCATACGTTGACTCATAGACATTCGAAAAGCCATTTGTGTGTATATTGCATTGATGTTACTAAAAATGCGCCTTAGAATTTTAATCCGTTGAACTGCGGGGAGATGTAGCTTAATATTCATCCATTTTGTTAAAATATGATCTGGCAAAGTATCAATCCAATCAAATTTTAACCTTCACAGTTATTGAAAAAAGATTGTAATGGAAGTAATAGCTGGAGCAAGCCATCCCAAGCGATCAAATTTTCTCAACGCTTCACTCAAAACTCTACGTTTTGTTGGTCCAGTCGAATCTAATATGGCGAGGATGAATGTAAAGGTATCATTCTGAGGGTCCAATTGAATTGCTAAAAGCTTAGTTGTGCTAGGACTATCATCATTTTTTGGCCTGATTGACAATTTTGTAAGAATTCGCAGCAGGTGGTGTGTCATACACATGGATTATATATGTATTACACCTATATTGCTGTATGGGTAATTAAGTATATGTTTCCTCTGATTCTTTGGAAATCACTATCAGCTTTTGAAAATAATACCTGTACATCTCTTCGACATCAGCGGAGAATGTCTTCGGAAATGTAGCAATGTTGTCATCAATTTATTATTTAATAAAACGCCATATCTCGAAATGCATGAGCTATCGAATTGAAATTGAATTTTTGGTACAGGGAATTTTTTAACAACCGCGTGATGAGGAAGATACACGGAGAGAAAATCAAAATTCACAAAATTCACAAATTTCACATTCGATTTAATTCGTTTCATTCAAATACTTTTCTCTCAAATGAAACCAAAACATATTGAAATTGAAAGATTTTCCAAAACACGTGAAAACCTACGCATTCAAATAATTCTTTCAATTTAACAATTCACTTTTAAATGAGAAATAATTCTAATTGAATGCTTTGACGTACAGTATGATTGGTAAATGCTTTTGGTCTTTCTTTAATCGGTCTGTTAAGCAAAACGCTTTTAGTTTAACCGTCAACATACATAGTTAAATTTATTGTCATTTTTATAGCTTTGTTTCATGACAGAGTTTTGGATATTGTTTTGAGGACAACACTGATCATAAGATACATATTTTTTATTTCATTGGTCGACGTTTCGGATACAAGTGCGCCTTCTTCAGAAGCTCTAGATAAGTTCAAATGATTTTGAAAATTCCAGTTACATATATTTTAAATACCTTTTTTGTCTGCGGCACGTATGAATGGTCTCTAAAAATAATAATAAATAACAAGTACACAAAATGGAAAGTAAATTACAATAAATGAAAAATACATTATTAATAAATTAAAATAGAGACTAAGAGCAAAACACAATTAACTACTGTCCTCGTAACTAGTTAATTATCTTTTTGTTCTAAGTCTTTATTTTAAGTTATTAATAAGGTATTTTTCTTTTATTGTAATTTGTTTCCCATTTTGTGAAGTTGTTATTTATTATTAGTTTTAAAATTTGATTTGTTTAATCCCTTTGCTGGCCTCTTTGTATTTGCGTATTTTCTCTTGTTAGTACCTCCTTATGTCTTCGTTGTTGTCTCTAATTGCAATACTCCTTGGTCCTGGTTTGTATTCGGGAACCTCGAGCGTTGTACCACCTGTTGTCTTAGGTATATACGGATCACTCTTGTTTCCTGGATATAAGGTGAGCTTTTCAATTTTCGTTTCTGCTTTCTTATTTTTTTCCAGATTTTTCAATATTTACTAAAAAACACGGTCAATATCGCTGGTCATTTCTTCCTCAAATTAGAGTTCCTAGTTTGTTTATTTGTCTTGTTGCATGCCGCCCAATTATTAGTTTAGATAGCGTGACTAAACTTTTAACTTCCTGAAGATTTGAAAGAAGTTATCAGATCTATGTAATACAAAAAGTCGTCCAAGTTTTGGTATTAAATTTGTTATAAACAGTTTCTCTAGTACGGGCAGCGGAGATTACTGAGGGAACAAATTCATATGTCTAGGCCGGTCAAAGGAGAAAAGCTTACAATATTATTTGAAGAGCCCGCTGAGTGGTCCATCTAGGCGCCTCCAATGGGGTCTCTGAACTGAATTCACGCAGCACTTGCACCCTACAACTTTTTGCTTCTTCGTGCGTCTCGCACTGATGTCTCGTGCCGCAATTCCTTGTTGTTGCTTCCTGGAGGTTTCGGACCTTCCTGTGGGGTAGGAAAGGAGAGGGCGATATCGGTAGCAAAAACACTAACTGCTAAACAAAGCCGGCCTGTAGATGGGTGGTGGGATGTAAGCTTTGTTAGTTGGTTGCACTAGCTCAACTGTGGCCACTTACAGCTGCTAGGATGTAGTAGTAACTTCGTCATATCCACCTGGAGTGCCACGCGTGAGCACTTTCATCTTCCTTTCAACATCTTCTGATTCGTGGTGCTAATCTTTCACCGCTGCTTGGTGGACTGACTTGGCCAATTTTGATAAGATCAGCTCTGCCTTCGGCCGGCTTAATATAACTCCCATAAAACAGGTTTTCTGGAGTCGATATTTCGAGCCGTGCTGGGAAAGTTTATAAACTTTGGGGTTGAATGGGGACGAAACTTCAAAATCCTGAACAGGTAATATTCTATCCAGAGTCCATCCCATGTTCTTTTGGTGAGCTACTAGAATTTGCCTATGCTGAAATTGGGGGAAAAGTATATTCCGAATGCGGGTAGAACTTCTACCTGGAGAAGAGATTCGATGACGAAAAATGTGATTGATGAGAATTTATCTGAAATCGCATAAAAGCAAAATAAAGAATTTAACGATAAAAATTCGCAAAAGGAAACGAAAAAACCAAGGCGTGTTTCTAAGCTGAAAGTTTGGTATAAATTAACTAAATTAAATGAATAAAAAAACGAGAGAACTAGCGGCATGCACGCAGCTGCTGTCTTCATGCTACTCGTTGGCCTTTTTTTCTCTAAAGGAAGCATAGCGGAGAGCCAGTGGGAAAATAAACTCTGGCTGCGGCTACATGTAACACCGGGAGCGAAAGATAAGTATCCAATTTAGTTAAGAATTATATTTCATATCATTGTTCACGAGCAGAACACACAACCTAATCTAGAAAACGCGTAAAACAAGCCTTTTCTTAACTTTCGATGTCCGGTCACGGCGCGCCTCGGCGGACAGAATCAAGCCGTCCAAGCAAAAGAACTCGTTGAGATGTTCAGAGAAAAGACAAAAGCTCTTTACAAAAGTCGAATTGTTATATAGACCCAGTTTACAAAGGTCAATATGCTGACTCTGCCGCAAGAAATCTGTAGGTAGGGTGATTCCTGATTCCTGATTCATTCCTGCCCCCAACCATATTCTTACCGACAAGTTTTCGTGAGTCAGAGGCAGCATACTGACCGGTCTAAACAGGGTCATACTAGGGGTACTCACTGACTCTTTACTGCCCACGTTTCGTATCCTTATCCCCACCTCAGCTTAGTTAGGATTTTTTACACACGTTAATTTAATGGGAACACTGTTTCGGGCTATCTATCCTTCCTTATTTCCAAAACATTTGGGGCCGTATTCACCAAGCCATTTAATTAAAATTTATTTTAATTTGTGTTTTAGTACTCCCGTTAGAGAGGTTTGAAGGCCCACTTGAAATAAAAGTTAAGTTATATATGCGTTATTATATGACATTAAATAACTCAAATTTAATTTTAATTTAATTTAAAGTATGCTCTAACCCTCTCTTACAGGAGTACTAAAACAGAAATTAAATTAAATTTCAATTAAATGGCTGTGAATACGGCCCTTAAAACATTACTGTGAACACAATTCGTTTTTTTGTTGTCTTCTATGGCTTACTACTGTGAACACAATATCTTTTATCTTTCACTAAACAACAAAATAGCCAACCAATTCACGCGTGAACGCCTCGCCGGTGTTTTAAAGCGAACTCCCTGAGGCTTTTATTTCTTAATTATTAAGTCGCGTCGTTCAGGGTAGAAAAATGCTTAGCAATGCTTATGCTAATTAGCATTTCCTTCCCCGAGAAAATAATTTTCACTGGACTTAGTACTTCAAATAAGATCGAACCATCGTCTTGATTTTGCATTAGATTGTTGCTCTTATACAATATACATATGTATGTGTGTGTGTGTTTACAACTTTTCATTCCCTGGAAGCAATTTCTTCGCTTGTGTGTGAAAATTGCTGATGCGTTTTTTTGCATGATGAAAAGATAAACTGGTCTTTCTTTTAGCATTAAATTATAAATTTGCCACTTTCTATCCTATTTTAGGGTCTTTTTTTCTTAATTGATTAATTTCTTCCTTAGTGATGCTGTATATAGGTTAGGTTAGGTTAGAGTGGTGGCAATCGCTGGAAGATGTACTATCAGCCACACTTAGACCATCTGTGGTCCATTGTGATGCCACTATATTGGAACCCTGCTGGAAAAGATTTTTACCAAGCTAGGGGGTGCGCTGAAACCAGCCACAAGGGTTACGAACCTTACGAGGTCCCCTAATCCTTTGTCTGCTAGTTGCCCCAATTCGCGGAAAAAGTAGCTCCCAAGCGCATTACTCCTACTCTTAGCAAGGTTAGGGCATTCGCACAGCAGGTGCTGAATGATCTCAACCTCTTCCTCGCCCATACAGCTTCTGCACAAGTCATTGTATGGGGCTTACATGCGCTTTGCATGTTTTCAAAAGAGGCAGTGTCCCGTAATAACGGCAGTAAGATTACGCATATCATTCCGCTTCCTCCTCAGCAGAGATTCAGTCTTTTAAAGACAAATATCGAGCCAAAGCTGTCTCGAAATCGCGCATGAAGTCAGTCCTCCCATACTGTGATTTGCCTACTTGCATGCCTGTACATCTAGATTCCTCTTGACTGATTCTAGGGGCTGACCTATGGATTCCTCTGCTAGACACGTAGTCATAGCAGTACCATTTCTGGCCAAGGCATCCGCTGCCTCATTTTCAGTTATGTCAGTGTGTCCAGGCATCTAAAAGAGAATAATTCTATGGTTAGCACCTAGTTTCCTGTGCTCACAGCGACACCGTTTCATTAGGCGTGATCTAATAGTGCTCGACTCCAAAGCTTTGATTGCAGCTTGGCTGTCATTACAAATCCTGATGGCTCGATCACTAGGTTAAACATACGCCACGAGTCCGCTACGATCTGCCTTAGGAATAAAGATGACTTTGGTTTGCTTCCAGATGCATAGGCCATAGGAAATACAGCTTCTATAGATCACCATCAGCCCCGGAATTACAATTTCATGCACTTTTTGCAGCATCATAAGATTGATGCCATCAATTCCTTGTGATTTATAGGGATCAAAAGATTGAATTGCCCACTCCATTTTCTACGTAGTGACTATATCCCTTATAGCCTCTACGTTTGGAATACCAGCATACTCGTTATTGTTATGGGTGTGGTCGCCTTCAGAGCTCCCAGGCATGTGGGTACTCATAAGCAACTCCAAAGTTTCCTCCCAAGTCCCGGTCCAGGTGCCGTCCGGCCTTTTCAGGAAAGAGGGAACCATAGGATACTTGGTAAAGGCCTTCCTAAGTTTGGCGGATTCACTTGTGCTATTTATGGATTCACAACACCCCCATGAATAGAATTCAGCATTCTTGATTGAGCGTTTGTTGTCTCTGCGAGCTGCCTTATACTGGGCCCAGTCTTCCTGACTTTTGCTCGCTTTCGCTTTGTTAAATAACTTCCGTGCGTTCTTCCTTAGGACAGTTAAGTGCCCATTCCTCCATGGTGGGTAGGGTTTCTTGGAAGGCTTGCGTGGGGTATTTAAGGCGTCATTTATGTTCTAGACCACTATATCAAGGTAATATCTCATGTTCGGGAGAGCTTAGTTTTCCCGCTACGATATTATTACATTTGTTCCAGTCTGTTTTAGCCAGGCTTCTGAACGGTTTAGGATGATCAGGTTTGTGGTTTAATTCAAAGATAATCCAGTAGTGGCCCGAGAAGGTCCTCTTACTGGAAACTCTCCAATTCACCACCTTTAGATTGTTTGATTCACTGATGAATGTCACATCTAATACCTCCCCCTATTTACCTTGATAAAGTTGGGACTATTTTCCCTATTACTCATCTCGCTCATTGATGTCAGTGCTACCCGATTTCGTGTGGTGGGCATTGGCGTCGCATCATTGGAGTAAGTCCATCTTCTTCGTCTCGCTTGCTTTACGAGATTTCGCTCCTCGATTGGAGGTGGTGGGGTGGGATTGTCGTGCGCCGTATATGCCGAAGCCAACAAGATTGACTTCGCATTTTGACGCTCCCAATTGATGACTAAAATAAACTAAAATAACTAAAATAAACTAAAATAACGAAAATAAAGAGGTGCAGGATATCGTGTAGCTATGTGTCGAAACAGGAGACTAGCTACAAGGCAGTTCGACGGAGTCGTGGTGCACCATTTTATCCATCGCCGCCATGCTAGTTTATCCACGGGGTATTGTTCAGGCCTGGTCCTAAAGGATTTCATTCAGTGTGAATTGTAGGTGGATCTATTTTCTGAAAAAGGGTTAACGCGCGGACACGGGCTTCTGATGGATGCCTGCTGAGATTAAGTTGTGGAACATTTTATAATAATAAAAATGTCAAAGTTAAATGCGTGAAACAAGGCGGAATCCGCAAACGTGTGTGCTATCGTTACTCTATTGCCTCTGATGATACCCGCAATCCAGTGAAAGATTTTGGGAATATTCTAATGTGTCACTATCTCTTAGGATTATTTGGTCTATATATGATCTCGTGTAGGGTGTGGTTGTTCTCATTGTTTATCTAGTTTACTTGTTAGACTATTGGTAATATATATATATATTTTCTAAAAAATGATCTGGTATTCAAGTGTTTGCTCAATTTAGTTAGGATTAGTATGGTATGAAGCCTGCGCCTGTTATCTCGTTAATTATATTGTCAGAAGTTTGTGACTTCTTACAGATATATCTGTGACCAAAACCTATTAACCGTCTTCATTGTACCTCGTGAGATCAGGAGACTCTTTAGTGGGCTTGAGATTCTCTGTATATATGAGTACATGATAATATCTATGATAAAAATGTGGAGTGGAATTGTATATTCTGGGAATATAAGTGCTATGTGGGTAATATTATAAATTCAGTATGTTACGTCTCGGTAAATGTAACATTTCGGGCTGTGGGGCACTCCCAGATGGTTCTCGGATAGGCCCGAAGTTTGTTATTGTTAGTATTAATAAGGGAGATGCCGTGTAGGCTTCGTATTGGCTATGCCGTACGACGTTTCATTCCAGCCACGGAAATCTTCAGCGGTGTTTGCTAATGCTATATGTGGAGTGGGTTTGTGTGCCCGTTGTGTTATCTAGAACACGAAGTTTGTGCTGTGCAATAGTGAAAATTGCCTAAGTTCTAAGCTATCTAGTTCGGTTTAATTGGTTATTTACTGAGAGTGTTTATGATATATTATTTGTAGCGCTAAACTGTGTGATTATGTTATTATGGTGAGTATGTGAATGCGTTTTAAATAGTTTGGAGATATAAACGGGCATGTATAATGGGGTAATAGTGCATAATATTTGAGTATATATGATTATAAATAACTGAAAATAAAATGTAATATATTGTATGCAAAAAGTGTTAAATATACATATATATTTAATCTTATGTAGAGGGAAAAAGTAGGTTTCGTCAAATTTCGTCTTTACTGCTGTGATTATCGTTGGTGTTTCGCAAGAAAATTGTTTAAATTCATCGTACCTTTGGTTTTCTTATGGTTCTATCTGTAGTTATATACTGATTAACTTTATTATGATCGCAGTTCTATGCTGCAGGTGTATGTGCGGTACTGGGGTGCGCATCTGCAAAGGTAATCCTGTCTTGTGTATAATGGCCCTACAGCGTTATTCGTGCGGAGGCGTCTAGCCGGGATTTTACAGAAATTATTAGTCGTCGAACCTTGGTTTTGGTGCCTTGGACTTTCGTTTAGAAATATGTTTAAATGATCGCATTTAGCTAAAAAAAAATTATTTATTCACAATCAGTTTCATTTGAGTGACAGTTATGTGCAATATATAAATTAATTAGTTGGAAAAGTGTTAAAGGTGCCGCGGGTCTAGCTTCCTGATTATAGTTCTATTTTCTATTTGTTTTTAGTTTTTAATTCATTGCGTGAAAAATATATGACGTGTCTAACATTTTTTTTGTGTTTTATTAAACAAATAATAAATTCATTATTTTATATCGAAGGTGTATATGAGAACTGTGACTGAGGTGTCTGACTCGATGGTGGTGTATGTGTGAGGGCATCTATGACCATATAATTTAACATGTGCATCTGTGCCTGCACACGTCCATACATCGTGGGTGTACTAAATCATTAACAATTAGTTAATTACTTTAACACATATTGAAAAGTAATTAGGCTCATTTCGGACTCTGATGGGTTCTACTGTTGTGAGGATGCTTTCATCTGGCGCGACATATAGAATGGTGTTAGCTATTCAAAAATTGTGGACTTACCATGGTTGCTTCCGCATGGCTGTAGTGTTGGATGTGTGGTGACTCAATGTTGTCACAGATGCCACGCTAGTCACGTTACCTCACCTTAATACAGGAAACCGATATTCTATTACAAGTCTAGACAGTCTCGACATAAATAAAATTCTTATACAAACCTGATCCATTCCTCCATATTTTTCATATTTTCCCACATTCCCAGACTTACCTGCAAAATAGACAGAAAAAAGACAATTTAATAAAAAGCTTATCTTGGGAACAATGATTAGGTAAGCAGTTTTAACTAAGAGAATTTTAGAATTAAAAGAAACCAGAATTCAGTCTTAAGACCGCCGTGATTTAGTTCGTGACATTTTAAAGAAAAGCTCTAGTAAATAATATACAATTGTGTCAGTTTTACTATAGCAAGAAATAAAGAATATATGTATAAGTGTGTTGGTTTACTCTAAAGAGAAACCAAAGATTTGTGTTAATTAAAGATTTGTAAAATAAAGATTATAAATTGATAATTCCGTAAATATATAAACATAGTTGTTCAAGTTACAGTGGAAATTGTGTTTTTCTTTACCTTCCGAAATCTATCCTCAGTTTTTTTTGTTACGAATCCTAAAGGAAAAAGTTAATTCGCTTGGTATCACTATAATCACTCTTCGTGTCTTTTGCGGTGTATGTATTGTTCACAACGCGATAATATTTATTATTTTATATATAGCTATATAAGTTCACGTATTATTCCTTGGATCTTGTGTGAAGCTGGGTGGTACCCGTTCAGGCTGTTTCAAACGGATTTTACTTTCGTTATTAATTATTTGTATTTCAGAGTGGGTGTGATTTCGTGCTTATGTGGATCTGGATGGTTATGTTTAAGTGGATCTGGATGGTTTAAAGTATTGCCGTTGCAATATGGGGGCTAGTAAGGCCGTTGTTGTCAACAACTCTTTATACAGGTTGAGTTCTGGTATTGTATCTTGTGTGATGGCTTGTGTTCGAAAGTGTGGAGTAAGGTTGGGACGTTGACCTTCGAGATCGTAAGGTGAGTGCGATAATTTTGTGTATATGTAGCTTTATATGTATGTGTATACTTGCGTGATGACTTGTTATTGCAGCTATTGCGTGCTTTATAACGAAGGATATCTTCTTTCGAATCTTTTTTCGGCCGGCGGTAGGTGTGGATGCCGGGGAAGTATTAAAGTTTATCTGAAGTTAGTGGTAAGGTGGGGGTACTGAAGATGTTGTTAAGGTTATGTATACCGTGGAGCTATTGAAGCTACTCTAAAGTTGCGTGGAGGTACAGGCGTTATTTTGAAGTCTGTGATTATTTGTCCTGGCTAATTATATGATTAATATCATATTTAAAGTGACTTATTTTATTTTAATTTCATTTCGATGTGCCTTGATGTGGGCGTAAGATGCAATCTGCTAACACTGGATATATCTAAGAAACTTTAAACTATGTCACTGTACACTATTCGTTCTTATTGCATTTATTGCCTGTCTCACAATCACTATGAGTGTGGACTTCACTCGTTATCGCGTGTGCAAACTGAATCGTTATTAACGGTTACTGTCGGCGCTTTTTACGGGACGCCGCGTACCGAGAACAAATGGTTTATTCGTGGTTACTGGTCACTGAAATACAATTCGTCGTGGTGTGCAGACGTGCAGTTGAGTAGACGTGCTTAGTTTCGCTTTGCAATTTTTTATTTAAGTTCGGTTTATCCACTAAAGTCCGCTAGTTAATTAAAATAGCATTATCTTGCTGGTCAAATAATATCTGACATATACATTTCATATTTTTCTGATTATTAGTGAAATGGTTTTTATTTTTTCCTATTCTGCTCTGCAGTTTGTGGTGAAATGACACCCAAAATAGACAAAGTACTGCGTAGTGGATCTGTTTCTGAAAGTCAAATCACCTTGGAAGATCTGTGCAATAGAATCAAAATGCTGGATTCATCAATGGATACAAAATTTGAGAAACTTGAGAAATCCTTGGAATTAAAAATCTCTAAGTTGGTAGCGGATAAATTCTCAGCAGTGTTAAAATCATTTGAGACGAAATTAAATGAAGCTATTTCTTCATTTTCCACATCCCTGGAATAGGTAACAAAAGATTTGGATGGGATTTTGGCTCGCACAAACTCCCTGGAACTGAAAGTGGATTTGCTAGAACGAAATATTAAATCCACTGATGTGATATTAAATGGAATTCCTATTTTTCCAAATGAAAATCTTGATGCTATCATCAGTAAGATCTCTCAAGCAGTTAATTAAAAATCTGATTCTAATCCAACAGCATTTCGTCTACGTAGAGATAACAGGCAATTCTCTGCTATAATTGTTAAATTTCCTAGCACTCATTGGCAGAAACAATTTATCAAAGCTGTTAAAAGAGCCAAGCCGAGATTGTCTGATATCGGATTTGTTGTTTCAACGGGTATTTTTGTTCAGGAAAGCCTAACTTCTAGATCACTAGAACTTTTTCGCAATGCTATGCCTTTAAAACGCAAGAAGAAGATTAAATATGTATTTACATACAATAGCATTGTTTATATATGGAGATCAGCGGAGGAATCCCCTGTTATGGTGACGAGCGACCTTCTAAACAAAATTTTGCGGAGCGAGCAGCTAACGGAATAATGATCATCGTTATAGGAGTGTACTTAGTTTCCATATTTCATTTTCTAATTATTTTTCATTTTTTCTTTTTTATCTTCTTGATTTTCTTTTTTTCTGATTATGTTCAAATTTTATTCAAATCTTTAGTGCTTTCCTCTATAATCGTGCTAAAAAATATTTTCTGTTGTTTTGTGCTGAATTTATGCTGTCATGCTGCGGGTTGTTTTTGTTATGAATTCACATAGTTATGAGTCTGTTGATACCGTGAATGAAATTTCCGTAACACGTTTAACTGGTAACTCACTTCAAGTTTGTCATGTTAATATTAGAAATTTCAGTGCTCTCTTTGATGAATTTAAATATGTATTTTTGAACTTCAAGCCTGATATCATAGGAGTGAGCGAAACGTGGCTACCAGATTATATTGATAGTAATGTTGTGAATCTCCCGGGCTATCAATTTCATAGGGCTGATCGCTCATATTCAATTGGTGGTGGCATTGGTATATATGTTTGTCAAGGCATCCATGCGCGAATTGTCTCCTTATCAAGCTGTCCAGGCCCTGAGGTTGAGTACCTTTTCCTTGAGGTAACTTTCTCTGCTGAGAAAATTCTTGTTGCTTGTGTCTATAAACCACCTAGGGTTTCTTCTCTTAGTAGTTTTTATGATGAACTTATGCTTTTCTCCAGTCAATATTCTTCCATTATAATTCTTGGTGATTTAAATGTGGATTTTTTGTCTGATAGTAGTCAAAAACGACTCTTTTTAAGTTCCATCAATGGAAGTGGTTTAAAAGTGATTAACCGTTTGCCGACAAGACATTTCTGCTCAGGTAATTCTCTTTTAGATGTTATTATAACGAATCGTGATGACATTCTGTTAAATCTTCGACAATTTGCCTTACCAGGAATTACGGACCATGAAGTCGTTACTGCTTCATTTAAGTTTCCTGTTCCGAATCTTTCCTCCAGTTTTGAGTTCCGAGACTTTAACAATGTTGACACTTTTGGTCTTTTTATTAGGGCTAGTGCTGTTGGGGTCCCATTTATGCAACGGGCGATGTTAACGTTCAGGTTGAACACTTTAACTATATAATTTTAAACCTATACAATGATTTTGTTCCCATTAAATCCAAGGTGTTAAGAAATAGACCGGGCTGGTTAAACAATACTATAATAGCCTTCATGCGCGAGAGGGACTATGCTTACAAGCTTTGGAAAATTTTTAAGACTGATTTCTTACTAGTTAATTGTCGAAAGCTTCGAAACTTAACTACTAAAGCTATTCGTGACGCCAAGCAGAAATTATTTACTTGTAAACTTGATCCATCTCTTCCATCTAAATGCCTGTGGAAGAATATTAAACAACTTGGTCCTCGAAATTCAGTTGTTAATTGTGATATTGAACCAGAGGTACTCAACAATTACTTTGTAGAGGCCTATGTTAGTGGAGATAGCGACAGTGAGAGTTTTGCTCTTAATACCCGTGATAATGGGATTAGTTTTGAGGGTTTTTCATTCCCTATGGTTAATGTTGAAGATGTAATTCTTGCCATTAAATCGATCAAATCCGATGCGATGGGTGTTGATAATATAAATCCTCGGTTCTTGCGTATTATCTTACCCTTTATTATTCAACATTTGACGCATATTATTAATACTGGCATTACAACATCATGTTTTCCTTCATGGTGGAAGCTTGCTAAAATTATTCCAACTAATAAAAAGCCCAGTCCAAAAGGTAAGGAAGATTTTCGCCCAATTAGTGTACTTCCGTTTTGTTCAAAAGTCCTCGAACGGTTACTCTGTGATCAGACCAAGAGCTTTTTAGCTAATGAGTCTTTATTGTATGAGTTTCAGTCGGGGTTTCGAGGTCATCATAGCACAACAACGTCACTCCTCTACCTTACTGATTACATCAGATGCTATTTTGATAATCGTCTGGCATCTTTGCTTGCCCTACTTGATTTCTCAAAAGCTTTTGACAGTGTTAATTTTAACGTATTATGTTGTAATCTGAAATCAGAGTTCAGCTTTGGGAGCTCGGCGATAAGTTTAATATCTTCTTCTTTAAGTGATAGTTTTCAGAAAGTTGTTACGTCATCCTTGGAATCGGGCTACAAAATTATTTCCTCAGGTGTTCCGCAAGGCTCAATCCTTGGTCCTCAGCTGTTTTTATTGTACATAAATGATCTACCTCAATATGTACAGAATGTGAGTGTTCAAATTTATGCAGATGATGTCCAGCTTTCGGTTTCCACTCCTCTTGCTAACTTATCTGATGGAGTCTTCAGAATGAATGATGACCTTAAAAGGATCTTAAATTGGTCGCAGGTAAACAAGCTCAGGTTAAATGCAGTTAAATCTCATGCAATAATTTTTAATATCAAACAAGTTAATACGTCCGATCTGAGTCCTGTATACCTTGGTAATGACGTGATTCCTTATTCTCAATCCGTGAATAACTTAGGTATATTACTTAGTCAAACCTTGAGTTGGGATATGCATATTGGCAAGCGAATATATGTTAATATAACACTACCCTTATGGTATTCAAGATATGCAAGAATTATGTTCCACAATATTTACATGGGAAAATATGCCAATTTCGGTCAGCTCATAGTGTTCAACTAGTTATACCTCGGAGTAATTTCATTCAAAGTGCAAGATCTTTTTTCGTTTATGGTGTAAAACTTTGGAACTCTTTGCCTACTAATGTGAAACGTTTGGCAACCCTAAGGAGTTTTAAAGAAGCAGCTTTTAATTATTTTGCAAGTCTCACTTGATTTATTTTTTTTTGTTATGCATGGAACATGTAATTTTAGCATGATTAATTAATTTTATTTTGTTTTCTCCCTTCTTGTGATCCTTATTTCTATTTAAAAAAATTTTTTTTGTATTTTTTTTTCTTTTTCTCTCTTCAAGTTATGAATTCTTGTTTAATATTATTTGGTTATCAGTAAATTGTGCACATCTAGTAGATTGTAGTAATAGCCTTAGTTTTTATTTCTTTCTTTATTTTTTTTTTATTTTATTGTTAATTTGATGGATTGATTAAATTTGAGTAATTAGATGCAAAAGAGCCTTAGGTCAAATGTAAAATATATTAATAAACGAATTTGAATGAATTTGGATTTGAATGAATTTCTTATGATTTACACTGATCGTCGCGTATGAGATGCGTTGGTATGCGGTGGCGGTCTTCTATAGTCTAAACTGAGATCGCGCGTGTATATTCTTAGGCTTGATTCAAAATATTGAAAATACTTAGAAAATTGCTGTGAGATTTTTTTTTTTTTTTATTAATCTAAATTCTAAATTCTCTGCTAGTATCGAAAGGGCTGCAGATTGTATCCCTATTTACGGGTACGTATTATATAGGTATTGCCTGAGCAAACCTATCGGGTCCCGGCTAGCTACTTGTTATTGTTGTGTACATTATCTTGATGGCTTGGGTACATTTTCGTGATCAGTGTGCTTAATTGATCTTGTGTACATCGGTTTTTTCTATGTAGGGTAGGGTAGGGTATACATATCGAGAGGCATTTCTTGGGAGGCTTCGCTTGTTATGGCTTGTATATTCTTGGTTTTAATTTTTAGTTGATTATGAATGGGTAAAATCTTTTTTCGTTATTTTAAATTTCTGCGTTTTCGGGTCGGTTATGGGTCTTTCTCGAAATCCGTTGAATGTGTTATGCTGTACTCCATTTCTTGTTATTGGGATCTGCTGGTGACATGATTAGTGTCGAGCTGGACTATTATACGGGGTAAAGTTTCTTAGTTGAGGGTATTCTATCTGTGAATATCTCTTTACATGTATGGTTAACCGTTATCTTGTCCTTTTTGCTCAAGGTTATGTTGGTCATGGTTCTGTTCTGGCAGAGCAGACATTCTGAGGAGCAGTGTGTGGCAATCGGCCACAAGTAAAATGACTCCAAATGTATCATCTGTCTATGTATGTAGCTCTATTTAGTGAATGTCACGTTAAGACGCATATATAGGTCTATATCTATATCAGAGGCCCCCAATTCCTGACATCGATGTTCGATGGAACCGTTGTCTTCTTTTTCCTCCCGCATAGCAGCTTCCACTGCTCGCTGGCCGACTATACTATTGTTGAGCGAGTCTTCAATTTTTGAGCAGCTCGATTGCTCCTCCCTGTGAGACTCCTCTGCCTCAATCGGCTCTTCGTTACTTTTGTTCTTCTTTGAAAGCCCGCAGTACACATTCGCTAAGACCCCATTAAAGCCTCAGTGAAGCCTGAAGTTGGCCGCCTCTAGCGGCTGTAGGGATTCCTCCGTGAGCAGGAGTATGACGCACCTACCAGTTGGTTTCAGCTCACATTATCATGGGAAGGCTAATTAAAACCGGAGGTCGGCTTGTATCCGGAGTTCGCATACTAGCGACTAAGCTCCCCTCAGCATGCATCCCTTGGCGTATGCTGTTCCACCTTGGATTGGGTCCAATTTACTGCCGCTAAGCAGAAGGATTCGACACACATCTGGCAGTTGCTTCAATAGGACAAAATTCCAGTTTGGCGTCATTCGTCCTTTGCCTTCTTCCCGACCTACCTACTACCATGCCAGGCACTTACACTTTTGGCCCAGACGAGGCTGGTTCGCAGGGGCCACCACGAGAAGGTAGTATAAGCACTTGCCCAGGACCACAGATCAACTACTTCTGTTCCCGAGCCAGACCCTCGATGCTGTATATACAAAGAATTTGTACAAACAACAGAATTGAAGTTTTCGCATATTTTATTTTTGATAAGATTTTACAGTAACGGTCAGAGATAAATGTAGTAAACAGCGGGGGCGTTCAGGCTGATAAGCCTATTCGTTCGTGGGTGGCACCTCAGCTAAGTACAGGGCCATTCAAAACATCTTTATTGAAGTGAAAATTATGAAAATTGTTTTTAATTTTATTTTCGAGCGATTAGCTGACAATTATTCTTTTATTTGTATATTGTGGTCTTATTTAGTAAGTTCGACTTGCATAAGAGTTAAAATTGTACCTACCATATTGAACTGTATATGTATTTCTGTGATTTATGTTTCTTTTTTCTTTTGGACGAATTTAGTTATAGTTAGTGTGCATGAAATAGGATAATTAAACCTCTTTACCAAGGAGTTGTGGATTGTTGAGAGAACTCATTTTCTTTCCTTTGTTTGCTCATAATTTTCTTTAAAAAAAAGGAGAAAACATTAAACAATAAACATAGTTGCTGTCAATAAATTTTTCAAGACAATCATACTATACCGCGACTTGTTTGGCCAGTTACCGTTTCTCGCCTTACCTTTGATTAAGACTTTTGAATGCTGTATTTCTCCCAATAGTTCCAAAATATTGAAAAACTTGTGTAGAATCCCCTCGAATACAAATTCAAAGAGTTTTCTTTACCACAACAAGATAGTGGCCAGATTTTTGTAAAAATATCATTAGTGTGCAGAAATTTACAGCCGGCGAAATCACTCCATTGGAACCACAGACCATGGATTAGGGTACCTACGACAATCAAGCCTAGCAACCAGGAGTGCTTTCCCTGGTTATTCTCTTAACGATTCTTTTGTTCTCTTTTAGCATATTCCTTCCCTAATTGCTACGTTGTCACAGGATTTTATTGCTGTTAGTCAGAAATGTTGGTTTGTCCTCCCAGACCCAATTTTCCTTTCTTTGTTCGCATTTCAATCTGGTGACGCATTGTCGTTTGCCAGATATAGCTCTCTAATAATGGGTTAAATTTTTACTGAAAATTAATTACTTTTATTCATATAACTTTTATTTAAGAAAATATCGTACAAACTTTTACGTGTACAATGCTTTAAGCAGCTCGATACAACTTAGACGACTATAAATTAATAAAAATCCAATTACTAGAGAAGTTCGTGTAATTGAGGACGTAGATATGGAAAAGTCAAGTCCTTTCCAAGTAATTATCCGAGCTTTGAACAGTACTGTGGCATATTAATTTGTTTTGTATCAGAGTGATTCACAGTATTTCCGTAAATAGTGCAGATTCTGTTGATATTTAATATTTAAAACTAAAGCCAATCTTGAACTCAAGTCCTTAATATGGGGAAACATGATTAACCGACCGCTACCTCTAAAAATTCTAATACTATTACAACAAAAACAATATTCACGAGGAGTGTAGCTGTAGGCAGTAAGCACAATACCAAAACGCAACCAGAGAAATGCATCGTTACCGGCAGTGGTACTTCTAACTTGTCGAGGCGATCTAGTTCGATTATTTTAATTGACTCTATGGAGCTTCTGGAGAGAAGGCTTATGAAAAATTGTGCACAATTGCTAAATGATAGATTTTGTGAATTTGAGGAGCGTGTAACTCATGAACTACAACAAGTTACAACTGGTATCAATGCAGAGGTGAAGAAACTACGGGAAGAGCTCGATGCTGTGAGGACAGAGTTTGCAGAGACTAAATTTGATCTTGAAAATATTCGTAGGAGCAATAGGTTAACAGATGCTGTCATAATTGGGGTCCCCTACGTTCAGAATGAAAATCCCAACAAATCATGGAGAGAATTTCCCATTTGGTTGGTCATAAACTCTCAACATATTCGATTGCAGATGTAAGAATCCTCCATTAATTGCTAAGTTCATCTCCACGAATAGGCAAAGAATTTTCCTACAAAAATTTAAAAGTTTTGGTACAGTTCAATTGAATAAAATTTCCAATTCATTTGTCTCGGATAGCAAAATATATGCATACGAGAGTCTCACCCGTTGCAATCAACAAACGTTAGCCAAAACACTCGCACTCAAAAGGGGGGAAAACATACATTCTGCCTTCACGTGGCGGGGCTAGTGCTCGTTAGAAATAAATATGAGGAGTCGCCCATTACCGTTCGTGATTTAAATGCGCTGAATGAACTGATGCTAGACGTAAACACGATCGATGCTGGTGATGCTGTGATGTCCAATGATAATGTTTCTCATGTGGATGCGCGCAATAACCTTATTTTAGAAGCAAATACTTTAGATGCTTAGGGATTATGTCACTATAGATCTATTGTTGTTATTATTTTCATGATGCTCTTTGATTTTAATGGTTTTTTCGTTTTTTTTTTTTTGTAATTATTATTGTCTTATTCCAACTATTTATTTATTTATTATTTTAGTTTGTATCAGCTTGGATTTTAATAGTTTTATTTTTATTATTATATTATTTTATTTATTTTTCTATTTGTTAGTATCAAATATGTGTTTCTGTTCTTGCACTAGTTTCAATATAATGGCTAGAGTGTTGTACTTACCGCGTGGTCATATTTTCACCTGCATATTCGATAGTATTTTCTATTTTTTAGTATATTTTGTGTGTGATGAGACTGAGTACATTGACGGTTTGCAGCTCTTTTATGAGTTCATATAATTTTATTGGTCTGAACAGGGTGCGAACTATGCTAAAAGTTGTTTGTAGCAGGAGTGCCTGAATATTTGCTCGCTTAATGCCAGAAGCATAAGGAACAAAATCGATGAATTTCGTGAAATATTTCATGGGACTGATGTACATGCGATTTTAGTCAGTGAAACATGGTTGAATGATATTATACCTACATCACAAGTTTCGATTTCGGGTTATATTTTGTTTAGAAATGATCATAGAGGGCGTTCTGGTGGAGGCGTCGGAATATATGTTAAGGGTGATCTGAATGCGAAACTGGATTTTTCTTCTGATAGCGCTGATTTGGATTTTATAGGTTTTGAGGTCTGCTCAGGGATTCGAAAGTTTATACTCTCTGCAGTATACTGTCCCCCAGGGAATTTTAGGTGTGATAGTGTATCGAGTTTGGGGGATCTTCTATCAAGGGCCTTGCAATGTTGTGCTGATGTCATAGTGGGAGGTGACTTTAATGTGAATATACTTCGCGATGATTCATTAGCTGATCGGTTCATACACTTTTTTGAAACAATTCAGCTCAATGTAGTTAACTCTCAGCCAACATACCCTTCACTTCTCGACATGTTCCTGATGGCTGATAGAGGTAAGGTGTTGTTCTTTGATCAGATTAGTCCCTTTAGCTCATTAGATCATGATATTCTGTTTATGGGCTACATTTTTTTTTAATTCACAATAACTCTCCAACAAACTACTCGTACCGAGATTACAATAGCATTGACGTTGAACCTTTTTTTGAAGAATGCACACAATTACCATGGGACACAATATTTGATTGTGCCTCAGTGAACGATCAGGTTGATATTTTTTCTTCCTTGGTTAGATACCTATTAGAAACACATGTTCCTCTTAAATTCAGGCGATTAATGTGAGAAAGATGCCCTTGGTGGTCGTCCCGAATTCGGTTATTGATTACTGAGAGAGAATTTTTGTACCAACGATATCGACGCCTGAAACCTAATGATGCAGGTATTAAATATAAAATTGTCCCCAACAAAGTTACGTTAGCTATAAGAAATGCGAAACGTCAATACTACAGTAGTAAGTTTAGCTCTGACCTGAAACCCAAAACTCTTTGGCGTACCTAATCTTCGGCAGGCTGGTGTGTGTGGTCCGGAGAGATCAACATGCTCATTTTATCCTGGTGATTTAAATGCGTACTTTTTGTCCGTTGGCATTCCTTCTACAAACAACTTTGACCCTTCCCATGACATTCAAAGTCTGCCTTTGCATACCCTCTCAGACAACAGTTTTTATTTTCGTGGATTTCTGCCATTTTTTCAGTGAAATCTGATGCTATTGGGCCGGACTTCCTCCCTCCACGCCTAATAAAAACACGGTTACCTGTAATTGATAAATATATTCTTCATATTTTGAATACCTGTCTAACGTCGTCCACTTTTCCCAGCATTTGGAAGACTGCTATTATTCTTCCGATCCCGAAGAAGGCTAATGCGAAGTCACCTAGTGATTTTCGCCCCATAAGCATCTTAACCTTTCTATCGAAGGTGCTTGAAAAACTCGTATATAATCAGATCCTCGGTTGGGTGGAAGTGAGCGGATCTCTCGACTCCTTGGGAATCTGGATTTCGCGCTTCTCACAGCTGCGAAACTGCAGTATTGAAGGTTACCACAGACATCAGGGCTGCCTTGAATAATAATGATTTTGGCATTTTAGTACTCTTGGACTTCTGTAAGGCCATCGATAGTGTTGACCATAGCCTTCTACTTCATAAATTAGCAATCAATTACAAATTTAGTGCATCAGCTATCTCCTTCGTTATGGCATTTATCAGTGGTCGTTTCCAGCAGGTTAGGATTGGTGAAGAATTTTCTTATACTTTGCCTGTATTTTGTGGTGTACCGCAGTGGTTCGTGATTGGCCCATTATTATTTAGCCTCTTTATTAATGACCTTCCTATGATAGTAGAGAATGTGAAGGTACACATGTATGCAGACGATGTGCAGATCTATCTAAGCAGGCCTAATGGTCTGCTTGAGGATTGTATTGAGCGACTTAACTCTGATCTATGTCGAATACACAGGTGGTCGATTCTCAATGGACTTCATCTTAATCCTGCAAAATCACAGTGTATTGCTTTCTACAACAGCTTTTTAAAAGTCATCGATATACCTCCGGTAATCTTGAATGGTTTTGCTATCCAGGTGGCCAGAAGGGTTACTAATCTGGGAATTGCTCTAAGCTTAAGCACGATGTGCGGCGACAATGTTAATATGATTCTCAATAAGGTTTATGCGGTGTTGAGCATGGCTCTCGGCGAGTATTCTGGGAACAAATATAAGGTTGAAATTAGTCATTACACTGATTTTGCCCTATTTCACATTTGGAAGTAATGTGTTTCCTAGCTTGGATAGTGACTGTAGGCGTAGGATGGGGGTGGCTTTCAATGATTGCGTACGATTTGTTTATGGCCTACGAAGATTTGACCATGTTTCCCAATTTGCTAACACGGTACTTGGCTGTTCTTTGAGTACATATCTTAAGTGGAGAACGAGATTCTTCTCCTCTTCAGGATATTAAAGAACAACCGGCCGGAACATCTTAGAGAAGTTTTTCAGCTCTCTTCATCGCCACGTACTCACAATATTTATAATTCCGCAATTCAGTAAATTGGTTATGGAACATTCATTCCCTGCTCAGGCTGCTCGTCTTTGGAATAGTCTACCCGTTAACGTTCAGAGGACCCAAACTGTCATTGCATTTAAGGCTCTCATTAAAGCTCACATTTAACGTCATTACTACGTATATATTTAATATCTCCTGGATGATATTCTTTCGCGCGGTAAGTGCAATCTTGTAAATATTGTTACTTAGCTACTTATGATTTGCTTTGATTTTCAGTCTTTAGGTTTAGTTTCTTTTATTAGTGTTTAAATGTTAATTGTTAACTCTTTAATTTCTTTATTTCTTGTTTTTTTTTCCTATGCGTTTAATATAATTTGAGCTCGTACCTTAATATAGTTGTACTAGTAAAAGATTGTAATCTTGTGTACATATGCCACAACTAAATATATTATATTATATTATTATTAAATATTAAGACTGTTTTGTCCATGAAAGGATCGATATAATCTTGTTGAATATTCTAAATGTTTAAACGAATGAATTTTATTTACAATATATGTCACTTCCTGTAATTGACATATAGTGGCCTGCGTTTATAAACGAATTCGCCAGTCAATTCCAATAATTGACATTAGTTGAGTTGCGTTTACAAACCACAATTTTCGCTATTCTGAAAATTAAAATGGAGGTGGGTAGTGTAACGATTTAAAGATATCGCTTGGTTGTCATTCACCTTTAATCATCAAATTCACTAACCTAACAGATTTAAGTAATTCTATACTTAAAATTAAATTTAGCACAACTCAAATTTTGTGTAGGGGAAGGTGCTGTACCTTGGTACCTTTTTTGAAATAGCCTTTTTTTTATAAAACTAATGGGACAAATCTTAAGCAACCGATTATTATAGATTGTCTAACCCATAACCTTTCCAATAATAGTCGAATATGCAGTTAAACATTTATATTTCAGGATATCTGAAAGGAAATATGAAGGTCCTCCTTTTGGTCCAAGGTACAACATGCAGCTATACCATGGACAGTGGGGTATTGTACCGTGGACATTTGCAATTTACTAAGTAGAAATGATGGTATATCAACAGAGTTAAATTAAATAACACTCTTTATTCAACCAAGAATTACAATATTCGCAAAGCAGGTTACTAAACAAAAGATTGCTATAGATATACATCTGTAATCTATTTTTTAACTCAAAGCCGATCTGTGGCTTTTTTTACATGTGCGTGGGGAAAATGTTTGAAGTGTCGAAGGTACATAACCCTTGCAAAAGAAACAAAACTGCCTGTGAAATATTTTAAGACGCGCAATTCACCACATGATGAACGATTTATAATAGTACATATAAACAAGTTTAACCTTAGTTGGAGTCGAAAGATATAGATAGAATAGAACTCCAACACTTTCAATTGTTTATCACTGGAAAATATTTACTTTTCTCTCGACTTTTCTTTAAAACGCAATAATTGCTCATTTGTCCGACAAACTAATTCCCAGAATAGCTTAAGTCTCATCTGTTGATTAGTCAAATCGGATAAAAATGCGTTTCTTTTAGGTGGTAGCTACAATCCGTGTGGAAAATAAAATGACCAAGGAACACACATGTCCAAGGTACAGCATCTTCCCCTACTTCAACGAATGAAAAAAAATTTACTCAAATATATTACGTTTAGATTAATGGCACAAACCCATGCGTTTTTAATTCATCCTATGTTTTCTAATTCAAACCTTATCTATTTAACTATATATTTCAGGAAAATTAATTATTACCTACACAATTAGTTATTTGACTTGAAGTATTTATTGTAATAAAATTTTTATTGTTTGAGCATGATGTGCAAAAGATACTATGTAGGTATATTTTTCACAAAATGTCAAAAACAATAAAATTACAATTCAATGTATGTATTTATGAAAAAAATTCTGGAAAGGAAGGAATTTTATTAATTATTAATGATTAATTTGCTTATGTTAATTTGTGACAAGTAAATATACCCTTGTGGCATACGATTACATATGTCCCATAACCTCAAATTGGTTGAAAAAAAATCAATAAAAATATACCTTCTTTAGAAATATTTGTGAAATATAAAATCCCCTTAAAATTTGAATTCTGGAAGCTAGCTGCTGATCCGTAAAGAGATTCCGAAAAAACTTGCTACGAAATTTGGTTACAGATTTTTACTCCCAAATTTTATAAGTGGAGCCGATGAAATTGATTAAAAATTATTAGTCCAAAACCGAAGAAACAAAAAATACTCTAAGACCTTGATGAGGAATTTGCATGAAATAGGAAACTATGCTTGGCATGTGTTTTCTATATGACAACTCGAATGAAAATAAGAGATCGAGTGAAGGAATGACACGCTTTTTATAGAAAATTTTGTCCCGATTTCATTATCCATAAAGTGAAATCTTCGAAATATACCCTTTTTATAACTTAATTAGAGTTTTAGATTATTATTTGTATATGCCAAAATGTATTTTACATTTTTTGGCCTCCTTCGCATTAAGATTTATTATTAATTTTAATTGATTTTTCGTAAATTTGATCTATTTTATCGACACGCCATTTTTTGGTTCATTCCAATAACTTCCTCTCATGGTTTTCGCTGTTCTGTCTTGCTCACACTTGCCTCTCTTTCACACTCATTGGTGTGTATTAGAAATATAAATATCGCGAATTACGTGAATTGAGCGAAAAATATCGCGAAACGAACGCGACCATTGAAATCACGCGACGATTTTACCCCAATATGACTTGTCAAATGTCATGGGAAATTGAAAATTCGCCGTGTAATTTTTACTCGATCTGTCAAACGCGCGCGATGTGTATTTTAGTGTTTTTTGTTAATTTAATTGTATTTTGTGTGATGTGTTCCTGATTTTTCGTCGTGTGTTAAAAGGTAAATTTTAGAAAGGGAAAAGAAGCGCAACTCTAAAAGACGCATACGTTATGTTTTTACATTTTATTTAGTATAATAATTAAGGAAATCAATTAATGAATGCATGGCCTGTTCTACCCGGCGACCGTCATCCGTGGGGCTCATCTGAAACGAGGATTTGAGTATGTAATATACTCAGTGAGTTTATAACTACGGCTATGATCGCTAACACAAATGGACACACACACTTTGAGTAATACTACATGCTAACGTGACACACACTTCTAATTATTAACATGCAACCGTGACACACACTTTTCGATACACACTTGATGGTTAAATCGAATCCGCGTGATGACATACATCTTCAGACCTTACACTTTGATGGGAGGCTTCATGCATTACCTAGGAGTTACACATATACTAACACACTTTATTCAATACGACCAACTGTCAATGCTATTTCTCCAAATTATCTATTGAACGTGAACACTCACAATTAATTATATTTTCTAAGATTACTCACAATTAATTACTCTCGAACTGCCACTTGCCGACACTGGAATGAAGATATCATTCGGGCTCAGGCAGCAATTCTCATGTTCATAACTAAGGATTACATGCACCAACGGGATAGCGACTTTTGTGAGAGTTCACCTTTCTTACGTACCGCTCTATTTTATTATAGGGTAAATTTGGGTAAAAATTTCCCAAAAGATTGGATTTTGTCGTCTTACCACGTGGTATTTATAAAAATTGTATGGAGGTGAGTTTGTTTTGGGTGTTTTCTCATTTGAAATGTCCACCAACCACCCTCGTGTTTGCATAGTTTTCTGTGCTTTGCATGTTATGGCATGGAAATTACACATAATTTCATGCCGTCTATGTTGTTTGTTTTGATTGTATGCATGTACAAAAAAAAGGCTTTTCTGTTTAATAGCTTATTTTTTTATTGTTAAATTCAGTGTTTTATATTCATTTTCTATTTATATTTCATCTGCTTTTCATTTATTTCATGTGTTTTAATTTTATTTACTTTTTTCATTCCATCATCGAGGGACTGTCGCATCTGTGGCACACTCCAAGTGCAGGTAAGATGCCTTGTTTTTACCTTTGTTTGGAATAGGGTATATTCCTTATTTTCTCTTTCAGGTTCGTCGAACACTAAGATTTGAAAACCTCCCATGAATAACAGAAACCTTATAGCAGCAGTCACTTTATTCCACTGAAATCGCGTCCACTATCTTCAATTACCAACTCTTTACTAAGTATATGAGATTTGTTCACCTCGAACCTGTCTTTTGTTCTCTGCCTGTACACTATTTTATTGTTCGCAACTTGCTAGAAGGGCTGCAGCTCTGCTGTGGTATACGTAATTAAAGCTAGTTTTTCATCTACATACATCTACTAAAGCAAATAGAATCGGAGCTAGATTCGGAACTTTGATCCATCACAAAGAGTTTGATATGCGTAATCAGAGTTTAGTTTGGTATCAACGGCACTCAATTTTCTGTCTGAAGAACGTGTATCACCCAGCGGGAATAATCCAAGTGCTTCGAAGAAAAGAAAATTCGACGCGTTACCGAACCAGATTACCGATATGCTTCCAAAAAGTGCTTGTCTGGAAGGACTTTCGAATTATTGCCAAAATTCCAAAAAATTGAATGCAAATGTAATCGTGACGCGGTACGTACCCTTACGTGATACGTAGTGCTTTAAAGCAGATGCCTCGCCTTTTTAATATTCACTGAACTAATTATGGGTTGGGGGTTCGAGATTCACTCAAAACCTTTTCTTTTACGTTTTTTAAAATAAAGTCTTTATTTTGGAAATGACACTTGCTTCTAACAGAACTTCATTCATTCACTTTTAAATTTTAACTTTGCCCTCTGACTGATGACATGCGATTTTTATATTATTTGTTATCTTATGTGAGACTGACTAATTACATATTCGTATTCGTATTAATTTTGAATATTTGCTTAGGGCTTCATGTGAATTTTTATTATCTATTCGTATTCTTATTTAGTTTACATATTTGTTTATGTGAATCAAAACATGTTGTTTGGACTTTACTTGGATTCTTATTTATCGCATATGTTAGTCATCATACTTACATGAAGATTGGGTTGTCTGGTGTTTTGTTGGTGGCGATAACGTTCTTTGATATAACTAACTATTTATAGTTTATAGAAAACTGTAAAGTCTACAAATAAAATAATGCTAAGCTCCTACCAGTTTTCATGTTGTGCTATTGCAGAGCGCGGCTATTTCGTCATATTTATATGAAACTATACAAACGAAGTGTTGTGTGCTTTAGAATGTACATTTAAAGCACTTTTTCACGCTGGGATGTACTTGAACGCAATATAGATACAAAACAGGTTGTTGGTTGAGTATAGTCTTAAGTATGTCTCCTCGTTTATCAGGGAATTTACGATATGTAATTTACTCCGAAATCAAAAGATACGCCAAGAAACCATCCGATGTCAAACTATGTGTATGCTAACTACCCATAATGGTTAAAAAAAATTTATTAATTATTAGATCGTGATCATATGTAAATTACTCGGATTGGATGAAAAAAACTTTTAAATTATATTATTTGCAAACATTTGATCTTGCATAATCCATAGAGATTGAACTGTTATATGGAAAATTGTTGTCCTTTCCTAAATTTTCGAATCTATTGGGAACTATAGCCAAGACAAACTTAAGCACTTGAAACTACTAGAAAAATAATATTGGAAGAAAGCTAATGCATGGAACAGCAAAATATATAAAAGAGTCCAATTATACACAAGGGTAATACTAAATTTCAAATCAAAAATGAACACGGTTTGCGACACATAAAATGCAGACAGCTGCTTCTATGCAAATTTACACTGAATGTACCGACATTTTTAAAATTCACAGACTACACAGCTAAGAAGTAAAAAAAATTATTCGCGATAAAGGACTGTTTTTATAGTTGTTTTAGTGCTATTTCGTATGAAACACACATTTCAGGTTTATTCCTTGAGAACGGACGGGTAATATTCCAAGTTTTGTCCTCTAGATTCACGAAACTTTAATGTAAACTTCCCACATTTTTTATGTCTGCTTCTTTTAAAAATTTTGTTAATTGGGAATACGAAATGAAATTAAGGAAATAAATAACTTGTGCTTCATTAAAGAATTGGAAAAATGTTGAGCAAAATTGGTTGAATTCCGAAAAAGAAAGCTAAGCAGGAACTGCCCGTTGTTAGAATGTAGACGCAAATTTGAATAAAGTTGAAACTGAATTGGTAATTTTTGGATTTAAGATCATTGCTCTATTTTCTTGTAAAAAAATACTACTACTATGTCACAAAGAGCTATATTGCATATATAAAGTAATATATATATGTGAAATAAATAACAATAAATATATAGAATAACAAGGTGTCCCAAAAAAAAAAATAGTGATAATCGAAGACCTGGAGTTAGAGCGTCCGTCGGGGAACCCAAACCACTCCCATATATGTTCCACGATCTTTTGTATTTTTCGAGTTATGATATTTTTCATGATTTTTACCAAACTACTAATTCGAACACATTTTGGGTCATAGTGACTTGAATAATTGAGATAAATTGCAGATTTTTTATTTCCAATTTAGCAGAATACTAGGCTGCAGTCAGAGTGCGCGCGAGAACCGGAGCGGAGCTCAAAGCAGAGCTTGTTCATGCGACAAGCAATGCGAGAAGATGTCTGAGTGAATGCGAGACGCGCTTATGATGTTACATGTAAAAAAAAAATTATTATTCTGCGCATCCATTAAATATTGAAAGAATGGAACATGTGGAATTTCATCACCTACACAATAAATTAAGTATTTTTGCGTGGATGGCCATTTCTATACTACACTTCAAGAAAAACCATCTTTGCTTAAGGCTGCTGTCAGGGTGCGCGCGAGAAGCGGAGCCGACCTGAAAGCTGGCCAGTGCGAGAGCTCACGCGAGAAAGCTATGCACATACATTTTCATACAAAGTCGCGCGATCATGTCAGAGTAGAGGCAAAGCGGAGCTGAAAGCAAAGCTGATTTCAAAGCGCAAAGCGAGAAAGCTGGCTGTGCAGTGTTTTCTCGCATGAGCGAAGTTGGTTTTTTTCTTGAAGTTAGTATAGAAATGGCCATACACGCAAAATACTTAATTTACCGTGTAGGTGATTAAATTCCACATATTCCCTTCTTTTAATATTTAATTGATGCGCAGAAAATGAGGTTTATTTTTTGTAAAAAAATAATTTCAAACATTCTACGAACGAAAATATTCCTCGTCGGACGAATCGATAACTTTATTTTCCGAATGTCACAACTAAATATAGTGAAAACTAATTTTTAAACCATAAAGTGCATGTAAAATCATTAGCGCGTCTCGCATTCACTCGGACTCTGCTTTAAGCTCCGCTCTGCTTCCCGCGCGCACTCTGACTGCAGCCTAAGGCTGCTGTCAGGGTGCGCGCGAGAAGCGCAGCTGAGCTGAATGCTGGCCAATGGAAGAGCTCACGCGAGAAAACTATTCACATACGTTTTCATACAAAGTCGCACGATCATGTCAGAGTAGAGGCAAAGCGGAGCTGAGAGCAAAGCTGATGTCAAAGCGCAAAGCGAGAAAGCTGGGTGTGCAGTATTTTCTCGCGTGAGCAAAGATGGTGTTTTCTTTAAGACTGGAACAGAATGTGGTGCTGGCGCTAGCGCTGTTGCTTGGAGCTGGCTCTGGCGTATAGTCTACCGCTCACCTTGTCGCTGAGTTGAGCGCAATGCTCCAGCTTACTTCTGTCAAAACTAATTTGGCGCTTTAACTTGTTATTTGGCATCGTGAAAGGTTTTGTTAAAAAATATTAAATAAAAGTTGTGATTAAGACATTGAAAATGGATAAACGGGAAAGAGCTGCGTTTCTAATGTCTGTACTGAGCTTTTGCTTTTTAACACGTCAATATTTAAAAGGAAAAAATAGAAGAAGGTGGTGGGTGCGAACCTTATATCAGGAAAGGAATCGTTCGGATTTTTTCGAAACAACTTTTAAATATATAAAACAGCACGATGAAGAGTTCTTCTTCAAAGCTACGAGAGTGAGCAAACTGCAGTATGAATTGCTGTTGAACTTAGTAAAAGGTCATCTGGAGAAAACATCCATTAGGAAACCCATTGAGCCAGAGTGCAGGCTTGTCTTAACTTTGATGTAAGAGAAACGCATGTAAATTTTCTTACAGATTTATTGCTAATATTTACAAAAATTCTAGTTATTTATCATAAGGAGTTTCCATACATTATTTGGTTTGGAGTTTCCGGGTGGGGGGCGTGTCCACTGTAAGAGAAATTATAGCCGAAATTTGTGAGGTATTGTGGAAATTGTTGTGGCCTGTGTATATGACTAAGTTGAATGCAATGGACTGGAAAAGTGTTAGCGAAGACTTTAATGAAAAGTGGCAAATGCCAAACTGCATTGGAAGTATTGACGGCAAACATGTAGAAATGAAATGCCCTCCCTAATCAGGGTCCAAATTTTAATTACAAGGGCCATTTCAGCATTGTATTGCTTGCATTCTGCGATGCAAATTGTATTTTCACTGCTGTGGACGTGGGAGCTTTAGGTAGCCAGAGTGACGGAGGGATGTTCCGAAATTCAGTGTTTGGCAAACAAATTTGGGCAGATGAAATCAATCTACCACCACCAGCAAAACTTCCTCATTCCAGCAAAGTTGTGCCATATTATTTCATTGGAGATAATGCTTTTCCTCTTCGGAAAAATTTAATGAAACTATGTCCCGGTCAATTATTGCAAATAGAAAAGGAGGTTTTCAATTATAGACTATCCCGAGCGCGGCGCGTAGTCAAAAATGCATTTGGTATTCTGGTTACACGATGGCGAGTGCTCCTCTGCTGTATAGAGTTCCATCCCAAAAATGCAGATAAGGTAGTTCTTGCATGTGTCATATTACACAATTTTTTGAAAATGACAGATAAATTGTATGATTGCAATTCGTATTGTCCACAAAACTATTGCGATTACTCAAACGACAATAATGTAATCATTGAAGGCTTTTGGCGACAAGGAAATATACAGTTGAAGTCAATACGCACACTTAAAAACAACAACAGCACACGTGAAGCCTTTGAAGTTCGTCGCATATTGACGGAATACTTCATGTGTGAGGGGAAAGTATCTTTCCAACCATCATAAAACTTATTACAGTTTAATTAGTTTTGGAACTACTGTAGAGTAAGGATTGATGTAGTAAAAAAAATAAAAAATTAAAAGCATCACTGTAGTTCTCAAAAAAAATTTATTTATTATTTTATTCACCGCCGCTATTCAATTTTTGCTCATTCGTTGATATTTTTGAGCATTAGCTCTTTCGCTTGGTTTTTTTCCCGAAGTGGAAATTTTCTTATTTTCGCAACAAGGGATTTGCAGAATAAATCATCCTCATCTTCTTGTGACGCAGGTAGACTACTTCCTGTTGACTTAAAGGAAAATTGCGACTTGGTTGTCGAATTTTTTTATATACTATAAGTATATAAGTGAAAAAGGAAGTCTGCAGCACTTACGGTCTCGGCTTGATATGGCCAGCTTGCAGTTTATATAGCGGTTGCTTGGAGACGGCACCAATGATTGAGTATCGGAGGCACATTGTAACAAGAATTGGCATAGAAACAGTGATATTACGGAGCAGCAGCAAAGTTTGCATAAAAATGACCAAATTGGATAGCAACTATAAGTTTACGCAACACTTGCTGCTGTGTTCAATTAAAACCCTAGCATGTATTGCTCATAATAAAGGTTCCCTTTGTCACGCAGAGGAAAACTTCCGGTTCGATAGTGATGATAATGATGATAACATTGATTCTGCTCGATCTGGTTGTACTTGTGCAATGTGTTTCATGTTACATAGATGACAAAGACATAGTTTTGTTGGGTGGGGTGTACTTGTCTTTGGGAGAACTATAATTAAGTAATGGTTTAGAAAAATTTTAAGAAAAGTTTTGATGCTTTATGGTCACTGTGTTGTTTTCCAAAAGCATAAAATATACACTAATCGACCTAGTTCGAACACGAGATGATTGATAACAAATTATATAATATATTTTTTAACAACTAAACTTTTGAGTTCAAATATTATATGGTGTATGTCGCATTCAGTACCAAAAAAGTATACAAAATTAATGCACTACCCATTTCATAATCTGTATACTCTGCTTTAGTACGGCATGCGACATCTAGTTCTTGTGCCATCTATGGATGCATTTAACTTTATAATTTTTCATGCTTATATTATACAATAACATCACATAACATAACATAACATATACAATCACATCCTCTTCGATCACTCTATCGGATAAATGAGATTGCTCTCTTCCCTTTTCGTTTTATGTAAAAGTACCGTCTTGATATTTCAGAGCCCTCAATTCACCTGTCGCTGTTCTCATAAGAACCTTTTGTAATGAAGTATGATACAGAAAAAATATTTATAAACTACTGAGTTAAGGGATGGAAATATATATATTTAATAACTTCTTTGAATTGCCCTTATACCTGTTTGAGTGTTATAGGAGACAGGGAGAAATTTCTTGCATTTGCTTGTTCTCACAAGAAAACCGGAAATAAAAATACATACAAATAATTGCTTATGCCCTTCTTTCCTACTGATAACAATATTTTATTTACTTTCTCTGATATGATGTGTACAGCCATTCCACATGAAATCGATCTGCATTGAATCCGATCATATCCGATGAAAATTCCACAGTATATATGCAATATGTAAAAAAAAAGTGACCCATATTTATATACAGGGTGTTTCCTCCTAGATAATCTACTCACCTAGTCAAACAACACATTTTATGGCAAGGAGGGGGTCCATATTAACAGTTTCGGAGTTACAGGGTGATTATGAAAACAAAATCTAGTTTTTCACAAAACACCCTGTTTCTTAAAAAGTACAGGGTGCACTGTCACTATCTGCTTATTGTATGCAGAGCATCGGCCTTTCGAAAAACTGCTCAACCAGCACGGTACCTCTATTATCAGGAGATATTGTAGTTTAAACTAAGACTTTCGGCTTTTCTTAATTAAGTTTTCAATTTGGCTTCTTCTTTTTTTTACAAAACGGTGGTTAACATAACTTTTTTTAGGGCTCCGTACCCTATTACTGAGCCTCCGCTGTTCGTGCGTCTCTCTGTCAGCGGGCTGTATCTCATGAACTGTAATAGCTAAATAGTTGAAATTTTCACAGAGTATGTACTTCTATTGCCGCTATAACAAACAAATAATAAAAATAAAATTAACTTAAAAATTAAAGGTGGCCCATACAAGAAACCTGTTTTGTCGCGTATACATAGTGCTAAATTTTGTACGATGTAACGGAACCCTTTGTGTGCGAGTCCGACTTGCAATTGCCCGGTTATTTCTTTTATAAAACTGTATACTCTCCTCTTGAATTTGACACATGTGCTATCTGCGGCCGTTTAAGAGTTATTGATCACAACAATAATTAACAGAGGCGAGAAACCATCAGGACTTGTAGCTATGGCGTGATGACTCCTTTATGGACCTTTATCCCATCAGTGGGATGTTGTTGTTGTTCCACTTAAGTTTCTGAGGAGTAATTACTTCTACAAAACTCAACTGAAACTCGTTTCAACCTCTACTAAAAAGCAGGACAAAACAAATCTTTATTAATTATGAACCCGAGTTCAAGTAAAATTCGTTTCTTTTTAAACTTCTATTATGTATAAATAATATAACCATAAGAGTTTAATTAATTACACATACAAATTATATTCTTGCTAAGTACGATTGACAAGTTCCGAGATTTTTGTTACAATTGTTCTTTTTGAATCAACTTAAATCTAGGCCTACTACTAAGCCTTTTAAGCAAATCACCGAGTTCTTCGTTAATTTCTGACTAAACGCTATAAATCTCCGAACTCCGAAGATCCGAACGACGGTAAGCGGGCAACAATGCTGCCGTTAGGAATGAAAAAATTCTAACTTTTCCGTCATCGCTGCAGTGTTACCAACAAAATTTATCGAATGAAGTTGTTTTGGCATTCAGTTTTGTCTTTTTGAGGTGGTAGCACGACGCGGAAATATCAAAGTATGGATTTTGAAGAAAAATTAATTCAGGAAGTACAAAATCATAGAGTGATTTATGATTTGCAAGACAAGCAATAATGCAAGTAGATAAAAAGGATAGGATTTGGATGGATATTGCGAGGGTTTTAAATACAAATGGTAAAGTTGTGATGTTTTCCATTTAGTTTGATTTTAATTTAGTTAATTTTTGTATTTTCAGTTGATATGTGCAAAAAAATGGAAGAATATCCGCGACACATATAAAAAATTACGCCGGCAAGATTTCTTACAATCAGGGAGCTCCGCACCTGAAGTTAAGAGGAAGTGGAAATATTTGGAGCTTCTCAGATTCCTCGACGAATATGGCGTTCCCAAGCCGTACATTTGTTTATTGGAAACTTAAGCAGTTGTAATAGTATTTCAATTTACAGAACTCTTAGGAATGTTCCTCCTGAAGAGGACGATGATATGGATATCACGTGGGAAGACTCCAATGTTTCAAATGCAAGTGTGGGCGCACCTATCCATGGTGAGGATCTTGGCATAACGCTTCCGTCGTATTTAATTGGGAATAGAGATTCCTCGCACAATTCAAGACCATGTACGTCCAGTTCGATGTATACAAGAACGCCTAGGTCGAGGGTGCCATCGAAAAAATGTGCGGATGACGAAATCAATAAAAAATTTGTGGAGTTCATGAGTGTGGCTACCACAAATATTGCCGAAGCATGCAAGGTGCAGCCGAAGGATAGCACATCGCTATTATTTGTGTCGCTAGCAGCTAAAATCAAGACGTTGTAAGCAGACTATAAAAATTACGATAGTTGTACGTTTTAAGTAAATAAAAACTCTGAGCGTGGACAGGCTGTAATTGTTGTTTTGTACTGCTTTCTTGACCATCTTATATCTTCATTTTAATTTACAGCTTTGGCAAAATTTAAAGAAGTGGTTGTTGGTGGTACAGGTAGGAGCTGAATGTTGGTATTAGAAGTTATCGCGTCAAAATCGTGGTGATGTTAGTCAATAATGATCCTGTTCAGAGCAACACGCTATAGTGACTTCGAAAGCGTGTTGCCCTGAACAGACTAAATGCTACATAGTTAGATATTTGTGTCTAGGTACGGCCAAGTCTTACTGTTTCCACAATTAACGCTGATTATGTCTTTCGCTTTATACACCTGGATTTGCCCAATACAGCGGAAATTTGATGGCATGCCATTTTTCAAGTAGTGAATGTCGAATTGACATTGAATTGAATAGCTCATGCTAAAATTAATTTAAGGTTTGTTTTTCAATCGAAACATACATTATCTTACTTAAGTATCTTATTACTATAAAATATCATTTTAAATACAGCACAATATAACTTCTTCTTGCTTCTACAGCACAATATAAATATAAATTATTAATGAAAATGTTATCTTAACTGCAATGCTATATTACACTACCCATATAATCATATGGAATATTAATTTAAGCTCCCCTTCCTTGGGAGTCTTGGATTCCAGTAATTCAGTGGATGCTGAAATGAAACCATAGTTATAATTAATAACTTCAGAAAATTAGAGATATACTTACATATTATTGTACTTCGAGATAATCTTTCAATTTCTCCCTCAGTTGAAACGCTGCTGTTGGGCCCCGATTCCACCTAAACGCAGTGGGAGAACGGAGCTCAATTCCCTCCTCCCTCGATTGACCAGAAACATCTAATGTACAATTCAAGATTTTGTTTCCAAAACGACTTCGTGAAAATACACCTCCATCACTCTGACTGCCTACAGCTCCTACGTCGACTAAGGTGAAACAGTAGTTCGAATCGCATACTGCCAGCGACATTATACTATAATGATTTTTATAATTATAGTATAAATAACTACTCCGGTTAGGGCAAACGATGTTGACATGCTTACCATCAATTGCTCCTAGACAATTTGGCATTCCAGTTTTATTGAAAAACCCCTCCTCTATTTCCTTCCACTCACATCTGTTTGGAATAGCGACATAACTTCCATGGAGTTCCTCCCATATCGCATCGCAAGTATTATATATGATTCTGCGTACGGTCGATGTACCCATTTTAAACGACCAGGCTAGGATTTGCGGAGAGCATTCGTGCGCTAAATAGCTTCAAAGTATGTTGTTTTATATTGAAAATATAAAGTAATAATAATAATAATAATAATAATGAATGCTTACATCAATGTTAGTGCTAAGCGAGTTTCTGGCTCAATTGGTCTCCTTCTCGAATACCGTTTAAGCCGTTCATTTAACAGACTTAGTAACATTTCAAATTGGGCAACAGACATTCTTGTTACTAGAAAGAAATGCTCTATATCCTTGTTTTTTATTTGTCGCATACCGACTTTAAAATATCCGGTTTCATCTCGGTTAAGATTAACTTCCCTAACCCACCATCAGCGTCTTCGCACTTTTAACTATAATAGATACGCTTTGTACATTAAAAATACAATACATACCATCCGCAGAGTTGAAATTGCCCTTTGCACCCTTTGGTCCATTGTACTTCTTTCAATATAATATTTTTAAACAAATATATAATATAAAATCCTCCTTTTTATACCCTAGATGAAATCTATAGGGTATACTAAGTTTGTCATTCCGTTTGTAACGCACAGAAATAATGATGGTAGAGCAAAATGGATTGGACACCCCCGCACAAAATTAAAAGTTATTTTGATTTTTGCATATCCGTCCATCCGTGCGCACGATAACTCGATAACGCGTTTACTTAGAAAGCTGACATTTTTTACACGGACATTAAAAAAAAAAAGTAAAATTAAGTTCGAAAATGAGACAAATCGGGCAACTCCTTCGTGGGGTTGCCATACAAAAATTTCGTTTTCCACGATATATTTAGACACTACCTGAGAACACGTCTACATAGAAAGCTGAAATTTGGCACGTTGTGTTTTCATAGTAATAGCAAATAAAATTTCAAAAATGGACTAAATCGGGCAACCCCTTCTTGGTGTTGCCATATACAAATTTTGTTTTTTTACATATACTTTGAAAACGATCAGTCCTAAACATTTTTATTGTACCAAAAACTTCTTCGGAATAAGAAATCCTATAAAATTGGTTATAATCATTTTTTCTGTCCGACGAGCCGTTCTAGAGATATATGCGAGAAACCAATGCAAAAAATCAAAATTGCTCAAATGGGTGACCATACGAAATTGTATACGTGCATTCATCTAGGGTATCATAAGAATTGGTCTTAGACCAATTCTAGCTTTTTCACTTGTTAAAATCTTCTGTCAAATCGCTCAATACAAATTACAAACGAAATGTCAGATTCTTCTTATTTCACAATCTCCGCTCGCCGCCTGTCGTTGCAATTGTGTTCCCAATCTTTCGAGGTCCTCTTTTGACAAGCGAATTTCCCGCTGCCGTCTGCCGATTTCCGCTCTACCGTCGCAATTGTGCTTAGGCCTTTCGCGTTGGAAGAGCAGACGCTCGGTTGTCAGCGGATAAATTAATTTGGACTGATAGCGATCTCCGTAAACTGTGCTGTGCAGTTTGTATTGTGGTTGACGCGTAGTTTTTAGTTGAGCACGTAAGGAAAACGTCAATGGTGGAGTGGACGACTTTATATGCACGGTTTTGTCTGGTGTCTTTCTTACTTATTTTATTTTTTTTGTTCCGCGAAAAAGTGCAGTGAAGTGATTGTGGTCCTGCGACGATTGAAGAAAATTAGCGAATGCGCTGTAAGACTAAGGGGCACCGGGCCGGGAAGTGTTGCTTATTTTTTATGACTTCTCGTTCGGTGTTTTGTGGCCAAGCGGACACTTCAGCGGAATGAAATGTCCCAGCAGCGATGAGCCATACGAGATGGCGGATCTATTTTAATGGTATGTACAAAAAACCTTCTCGTTTTATAGTTTTATCAGTGTGCGTGCTGATCTTTTAAATATTTGTTGTCCAAAAAGTTTTCGTGCTCATGAGGGGAGATGAAACTTCACCTTGGGGAGAGCTTTTGGACTGGCGAACCAAAAGGAAGCTTTTTTTTTTGTTTTGGTGTCAAGAAAATAAATGATATGACATGAAAAGTTCTATATTAAATAAATAAATAAACAAGAGTCCTGGAAATATTTGTTGGGGATATTTCCTTTTTATTTTGGAATTCGATTCCTTTTTCTTTTTTTTTCTCGGCCTTTCTCCCACCTATTGAAAAGCAAAGGCGGGTTTTAGGAGGACTTTCGAGTTTTGTAAAAAAAACTTACAGAATTAAAAATTGCTCCACTTAAATAGAGATCACTGTAGGTTTATATAAATGTACGCACTCACCGCCCTTTCAAGAAAATTACTTTTGACTAACAAAAGGAATCGTACGGCTTTCGATTAATTAAAACAGATCACTTCGAATAATTTCACTACCGCCTTATTTTATCAAAAATAAATTCGTTTGAAACAAATTTTTTCACGTTTATACTCGAATACTTTAAGGAAAAACGAGAGCAAGATGTTCATTAACAGAAACATTTTCCGTTTCTTGGGAGATGCCGGAAATCACATTTTTCCAATGGGCTCGGTCGTTGTTTCTTATGACATATTGCTCCGAATTTCGGTGTTTTCATTATGTTAGGTTCACATTACCCTTTCAAATAAATTTTATATAAATTTCAAACTTAACATTTTAATTAACAAAATAAATAAAAAGATTACTCTTTTAATTAACATAAAAACATTATTCTAATCTTCTGATTTTTTCATTTAATGTTTAGGTCAAATCCGGGATTTGCCATTAAAGCTGGATACTGCTCAGAAAAAATGACTAACCAATTTTATAAGATTTCGTATTCTGAAGAAGTTTTTAGTGCAATAAAAATGTTTGGGACTGATCGTTTTCAAAGTATACGTAAAAAAACCTAAATTTTTTTTCGGCCACACCAAGGAGCTGCCCAATTTAGTCCATTTGAAATTTTATTTGATAGTACAATGAAAACACCATGTACCAAATTAAAGATCTCTACGTCGACGCGTTCTCAGGCAGTGTCCAAATATATAGTGGAAATCGAAATATTTGTATGGCAACCCCATGAAAGAGTTGACCGATTATTCTCATTTTCGAACTTAATTTTACTTTTTTTTTTAAAGTCTGTGTACAAAATTTATCGTACGCACAGGCGGACAGACGGACAAACGGATGGACGGACATGCAAAAATCAAAATAACTTTTAATATTATGAGTGGGTGTCCAATCAATTTTGCTCGATGATCATTATTTCGAGATGTTACAAACAGAATGACAAACTTAGTATACCCTATAAACTTCATCTAGGGTATAAAAACATTTGCTTTCGGCACCTCCAAATATGTTATGGTCCATTCCAGAATGCACTACCCATTTCACAATCTGTGTACTCTGCTCTAATATGCCCTGCGACACCTAGTTCTTGTGTCATCTATGGTATTGGATATTTAACACAACGGCATAGGAGATGCAAAACAGTCGTCTGCGCAGTGGGTGGAAAACGTTAATTTGAAGCAAATGTAGCCACTTTTAGTAGCTTTATCCAGGAAGTCAACAACCACTTCCCATTTTTAACTTGCAATGGTATAGAGAAATTGGTGAGTTATCATCGGAGACCTGAAACTTCTGCTGCCTTTGCGGCTAACCATAATTTCTGTCTAACACTCGGCTCAAACAAAAATTTGTGTCTTCAAATAATGAGCTTACAGGTCTTTCGTATAGTCTTGTAGAATGGAGAACAATCTTACTACAAGATATTCAAATTTAATATATCAGATCAAAAGCAATATACATTTCTGAGTATATTTCTTTTTGAATGACTCAAATCCGTCAAAAAATGACAAAGTTATTGACGTTTAAAAAAAGGGTAATTAAAAACTGCGAATCTGGTGATGTCACGGTACACAACACGGACGATGCCAGTTTGCACAATATAATATTTATAAGACGATATTTTATGAAATAAATCCAAAACAAATCCAATCCCGAGCACTTTCTATCACGCCGGTGCATCAACTACACTCGCGCTGCGTTAGACCGCGAATTGTATTGTGTATCGTGACGTCATCATGTTAGAGCGCGTTTTTGAGATTGCGGCGCTAAAATAGCTATAACTTCGTCATTTTTTATCCGATTTCAATAATTCTTTCACTGAATTAATTTTTTTTGTTCTCCGGTTCTGGACATGATTTCAATTAATAGCGCGAAAAGTAAACACTTTATCTCTTGTAGCTTGCATGCACTTATTGATAAACCAAGAGCGATCTTACTGTTGTTCATATCTCCTGTGGAAATACGAAACATATTTATGCAAGCCAAGATTTACTACGTTCTAGATTGCATTCATCGACAACTATCGAAGTACTGATTGAAACTTTCCCTTGTCTTTGATGCCAGGGAAATCTACTTGAAATCTTTTTTCCTATGCGGGAATTGAGCTCACAATTTTTAGAATCTGTCACAGATGGAACAGAAGAATTTTTTAAATACTATTATCAATAAATGGATGGTAGAAATAATCTCAAATAGAATTGATTTTTCGGAAAAACGTAATTCTTTTAAGTCTATTTAAAAAAATCTGATAGACGTGTGTTAAGTAAAAAGTCAATGTATGCAAGAGTCTACTTTTCTGAATGGTTAGTTCGGATTCTGATCGAAGAAGGACACTGGCAATCTTAACTTGGGAACCTCCGAGCAAAGAGAGGCGAAGTCAAAGACTTAGAGGAGTCTAAGTCAAGCGCTGCAAGGTTATTTGCAAAAAGTGACATAAAGGCTCAGTTCGCCTGACCCAAAAGAACACCAAAAGTGTTGTAAAATTATTAGTGAGAAAATGAAAGATTACGAGTGGATTTTTATACCCTAGATGAAATACTAAGTTTGTAACACCTAGAAAAAATGATGGTAGAGCAAAATGGATTGGACACCCATGCATAAAATTAAACATTATTTTGATTTTTGCATGTCCCTCGGTCTGTCCGTCTATCCGTCCGTTTGTTTGTCCGTCGGTCCGTCCTCACGATAACTCGTGAACGTGAGTACTTAGAGAGCTGAAATTTCGCACACCGACTTAAAAACAAAAGTAAAATTAAGATAGAAAATGGTACAAGTCGGGTACCCCCTTCGTAGGGTTGCCATGCAAACATTGCATTTTTCACTACATATTTGGACACTGCCTGAGAACGCGTAAGTTTCTAAATCGGACGAAATTGGACAACCTCTTCTTGGTGTTGCCATATAAAATTTTGATTTTTTACGGATAATGTGAAAACGATCAGTCCTATACGGTTTTAATGTACTAAAAATTTCTTCAGAATATGAAATCTTATAAAGATAATCATTTTTCCTGTTCGACGAACTGTTCTAGAGATATATTCAAAAACCACTTCAAAAATCAAACTTGCGCAGATGAGTGACCATACGAAATTGAAAATGGCATTCATCTAGCTAGGGTATCATAAGTATTTGTCGTAGACCAATTCTAACTTTTTTACTTGTTTCAGCTCAATTTAAGACAATGAATTAATGATAGTAATTATATTTCAAAGCTGCTCCTTCGTAACGGCAGCAATCGGCGGATATGAGACAATATGAATTTTAGCAATATACCGCTGTTTCACATATTACTAAGTCATTATCTTCCTCGGGCGTATTACCATACCTATAAACCTAATAATTTAAAGTAATTTATAAAAGTTATAATTAGAGCATGATCAGAAGCTAGAAACAAAAACTGGAAAAAGGTAATTCTTTGAAGTTTTCAGAGTACCTATTTATGAAAGAAATAAGAATTTTATTATGTTAGGAATTAGCGCAAAGTCCAGTTCCAGAAAGAAAGTAAATTGCAATTGATCAAATTTAAAGTAACTAGTGAAATGTAATAAAAGTAATTCTTTCTGGAAATTAGATTGTTTTGTAACATTATTCAAAACGAAACCTTTATGGAATTTAGTTATTGTACGCATTTTAAACACTAATTCTATTTCTGGATACTTTTGTTTGAAAATAAATTTTTTGGCTGAAGTGTATTTTTTAGGAAATTTTTGTGATGAATCAATAAATAAAGATTTGAATAGGAGTTCTGATATCAAGCAATCGGTAGGAACTGAATTAATCTCAGAAGGGCTTTAGTATTCTTACGTATATGTTCTGTGAAAACGATCAGCCCTACACATTTTTATTGTACTAAAAACTTCTTCGGAATACGAAAGCCTATAATATTGGTTATAATCATTTCTTTGTTCGACTAACCATTCTCGAAATATATGCGAAAGACCACTTCAAAAATCAAAATTGCACAGATGATTGATCATACGAAATTTCATACGGGCATTCATCTAGGGTATCCTATGAATTGGTCTTAGATCAATTGTAGCTTTTTTAATTGTTATTAACTAAGTTGTTTGCCGGCCAATAGGGTGAAGGCATTTCAAAGGTTATAAGTGGTTTATTCGAGATGAGTATGAAAATATCTTCGATCATAACCAATGCTGCATTATATATATCTGGTGTGAATTGAAGATTTGCGTCTTTATTAGTTGTTCAAATTCTGTGCAGTATATCTTCACTTATTGAAACTTCATATTTTTCGAATAACTCAGCTGAGTTTGTTTGAAAACATGTTGCCAACAGTATTGCGAATAATTGACGAATTTGATTTGGAGAAGAAGTGTTATGGCCCAAAGATTGTCATGTCATCTTCAAGCAATTGCAGTTCTCGGCAAGCATCATGATTTGTATCGCATAATTGTTCATTAACTGTCCTTCAATATTCGTATGATGTTGGTCCACGTACATTTATTAAAACCAATCGCAAAGAAAATCACTCACGTTCTTTTGGATGAACATTGTATAATCGACCGAACAAATGTGATGTAAATATTAAGCAGTAACTGTTCGAACCAAATCGGTTTCAATGTATTTTTTTAACACACCACTTCTGTAAAGAAAACAAACTGAAAGCAAAGCATCAAAATTTTAAGTAAAACGAAATCTAATCTAATATCACTCTTAATCAAAAAATAGGTATTCAACCAAACAAAGCCATGTATTTGTCATCTATGTAATATATTGCACAAATACAGTACAAAAGTATAGCCTCATCGAGTAGATTATATTAAAATCATTATTATATGTTTGAACCGTTAGAGTCGTGGTAAAAATAATTCCTGAAAAGGGACATATTAAAAATACCATGCTAAAATTGAGTTCTGAAAAGAAAATGAATTATTCAATCTAATTACATCTAACAAAAGCATGTGTTATCATGTAGATAGAGATAACATTTTATGCAAAAATAATTCAACTTAAAGCAGCAGCATGGGTTTGCTCTAAAATTCTTGTTGCTATGCATTTTGGCTCGTTGCTATGCATATTGTGCCCTAGTACCGTAAGATCACAGCTGCACTGCCAATTCTTAAAATCATGCGTTTCTGCTACTCCATCAATGGTGTCGTGTGCAAGCAAGGGCTATATAAACGACAAGCTGACTGATCTCGATCTCTCATCATTTCATCATTCATTCATTCAGGGATGCTGAATAGTCAAGGAAGCAACACCACCTCAGAGAGTAAACAGACCAAAACGAAAGAAAAAACAATCACAAAGTGCATTTCCATCGACTGCATAAACATGCGCTTGTGTTAGAGGAAAGTGGACATTGTGTTTTAGTAAATGACAATTTTGTGTTAATGTGTGTAAACAAGAAGGAACGAAAGACAATTCGCTGACGGCATTTTCGGTGTTCCGTAAGAGTAAGCCATTTAGACACGAAAAATATAAACAAAAGTGAGAAAAAGACTCAAGTGAAATTAGTGTTAAAAAAAATAAAAACAAAAGAAGTGAATATTAATGGCTAATGAAAATAGCATTTTAAGTGCAGTGAAAGTCAACGTGCTTGATGTATTCCTTAAGGAAATTCCAGAGACTTAATAGAATCCCTGGCAAAACGAATGCTACAAGGGAAGTACCAAGCTCCGTTGGGAAGCGGAGTTCAACAAAAATCTAGGGAAACTGAAAGGGAAATAGAAAACATGTCAGAGGATGAAGAGACCACAACAACTGAAGACACCACGATAACTGATGAGAGCGTCTACAAGGAACTGAATACACTGGAATCAAGGCCAAAATTCTTCGTGAAAACAGGTGCTGGCGACAAGTGCACGTTCAAACCGATGACTGAGGAAGATAGACAAATATTATTCAAACTGCTAAATGAGGTCAAGGTGGAGTCCTAAAGGAGAAAGGAAAACGACATAGATGCTGAAGGAATTCCAGCATACTTTTGAGGAAGCAGACGTAAAAGCCGCACTGGAGAACAGCTGCAGGATTGCAAGAATGTGTCGAAGTTGGAAGCGGGACGCAGCAAAGCCGCAGGAAAGAAGCTGGATGGATTCATCATAACGTTCGACGCCCAATACGACGTGAGCCAGATAATTAAAGTGAATAGGCTCGTATACCAGATTGTCCACTAGGAGAAGCACACCAACAAGGGTGTGTTACAGTGCAAAAGATGTCAACGCTTTGGACACGTGGCCAACAATTGTGCACAGATTTACAATTGCGTAAAGTGCAATGACAAATATGGACCAGGAGAATGCGCAAGGATCAAGAATGACAATAACTCGAAGCCATACTGCGTGAATTGTGAGAAGGAGGGACATCCAGCCAATTACAGGGGATGCCCGAAATATAATGAAGTGACCAAAAGTGGAATGACCCAGTTGAAACATCAGCTGGAAGGGTCATAGCTAACTGGCTAGATCGAAGCCAAGCAAATCATGACCTCATTGTGGTCTCCCCAACCACCCCAAACTTTCCCCGTTTTGGCTTATACATCGATTTCTATCTTGTTTCTATCTTGTTTCTTCAAGCATGTTAAGCCTACTTCCACAAATAACAAATTTCAATTGCACTACACACCATGCGCCATCCGATCACCTTGCCATAGAGCTAACCATCAAACCAAACACGCCAGTGAGAATACTGACCACGGCCCTACCCACCTCCACCACTCTAACAGATGTCAATTGGAACGATTTTCAGGGCAAGTTGACCACTCTGTATCAAGGCAACCTTCCTGACAATAACAGAAACCTCGTGAACTCCGAAATCGACTCACAAATTGAGCACTTCACGAATTGCTTGCAAAGCAACATAGAATACTTTTCAAAACCTGTTCTCACAAAAAACTATACCTTCAAAAATCTCCCGGCTAGCCTCCAAAGCTTGTACAAGTACAGGCAGAAATTGCAGAGAATAATGAACCGCATCTACCACAGAATGCTCAATCTTCTAAAACGAGGCGTATCAATCTGTGTTATCCCAAGTTAAGTGCTTATCGATAATCATTGATGAGCAAACTTATATTTTCTGCGATGAACCGTTTAGGAAAAAAACTCGAAAAGATCAAGCCAGGCCCAAAGACTTTTGAAAACATAAACAAAGTCTGTTCCAGGAAGCCAGAAGTCCCCAAAGTTATTACAAATAGCCAAGATAAAATAATTCTACCTCAGGAAAAGTGTGATGCGTTTGCTTCATACTTCCAGAATACCTTCAAGGAAAACTCAGACCTTAGTAGCCCTACCTTTTCTTCAGAGGTCGACAGAAATGTGAATACCTTCCTAGCACACGAGACCTTGCCACAAACTTTCTTCAGCATGGACAATCCAGCAATTTACCCCGAACATTTTACCAACGGCATGAAATCTAGTGGTCCAGACAAATTTTCTAATGCAGTTATAAAAAACTACCCCCCATAGCTGTGGACTTCCTATCAATGGTCTTCAATAACTGCATAAAAAACAGCTACTTCCCAGAAAATTGGAAAATTTTACGTATCTTTCCCATTCTAAAGAAAACTTCGTCTAAGGACATAAAAGAATTCAGACCGATCTCACTGATCTCAAACTTGGGCAAGCTCTTTGAAAAGGTCATAAAACAACAAGTGCTCAACACTTGTGAAGACAGAAACATCCACCAGGAGTCTCAATTAGGCTTCAAACTAAAACACTCCAGACTCCACCTATTACTCAAATTCAACACAGATGCCACCAACGCTCTGCATTGTAGGCTGCTTCCTTGATGTCGAGAAGGCCTTGGACTCAGTATGGACAGCAGGGCTTATAGGGCTTCTAGAAGCCACCTATAATGGGGGAATAATCAAACCCACAGATAATGCCAAGTATTTGGGTGTTCATTTCAACACATTGCTACGATTCAATCGCCATGCCAAAGCTGTCATTAGAAAAGCCAACTACGCCCACTGCCTACTGAGCCCTATAATGTACGTCAGGGATGGACTCTCCACAAAAACAAAACTGCTGCTCTGTAATCAACTTTTCAGGCCAATAATCACCTATTGTTTCCCCATATGGCACACCATCTTTCCTACCTACATGGAAAGCCTCAGCATACCACCATTGAATCCTAAATTTTCCAAACTATCCACCTCCTATCTTTGCTTTTCTCCTATTCCCGCCATCCCAATAACAACTAACTCCTAAGAGGGAATGACACACAGTACGGCTGATATAGCGCATCATCCGTGAAGGAAAACAAGACAGCGAAACGGAAAGTTTCAAAAAAATACTAAGGACAACTGTAAACACAGTAGACGACATCAAATCGGACTGAGGGCTAAAGATGAGCCCCAAGGATCAAGAGAAGACAATAACAAGAGCATCGAGGGAAACGACGACAATGCAATCTTTTTGCATTTGGCATCGCTTGGGGTAAGTTGGCTTTTGACTTACTATTGACTTAAGTTTATATCGGGTATCGACTGGTATACTAATTACTAATTATTATTAATTTCTGGTCTTGACGGAAATTAAATATCTCACTTCGGGTCTCGACTGGAGTTAAGATAACACTTTAAGCCGGGTCTCGACTGATTTAATGAACATTATCTCGGGTCTCGACTGAGATAATACATTACTAACATTAACACTTTATTTCTGGTCTCTACGGAAATAAAGAATTGCTCTAACCAAGAACAAAGGGCTTAACATTAGCTTACAGCCAAATTTTAGATCGGTGAGTACCAGCCATTTGTAACATTTTAATATTTATTCAAATCTCTCTTTGACTATATTTTGACATATATATATATTATACACTTCGTGTGCATATATATTTTACATATGTATTTATATACGTTCTTGCTGATCCTATATTACAACTTGTTGACAATAAGTGTTTTCAGTGTGATACAAAAATCTCTGACCCAAACTTATGTACTGAGTTTTGTATCAACATATCTATTTCTGAAAATCGTACATCATAAGGTGTCAATAAGTGTGCTTTCTAGTGTGTCTTGAGCTCTGACCCAGTAGTTCATATAATCCTTTATTAACCCTTTCACTACCGATGTACACTCTAGTGTACATGACTTTGGGATCCCCTTAAAATTTATTGTAAAAACGTTTTAATGTAGTTTCAGAGAGATTCTTTACAATTTTTAGTCCTTTTCAGACATTTTTTAATGAAGGTAAAAAGAAAAAAAATATTTTTGCGTTCTCAAATTTTGGACATAAAATAAAGTCCCTGAAAGTGTTCGTAGCTATATAGGTAAATTCAGTCTTACTCATTCACATCTTATAAACACGTCGAAACATTAATTTTGGAAATTGCTGTTCGGGTAAGTGTTCCAGATGCTGTAAGTCAAATGTACATTTGAGTGTACATGGGTAGTCATGAGGTGCAAATATAGTGATTCAACTTACCTCTGCAAATAAATATATATTATATGAAGAAACCCATAAAAACATTTGAAAAACTCTAAAAGGAAATTGCATTCTTCATAATGGACATGTCGATGTGCATCTTTTATGTATTGGCATTTGGAAAAACCAAATATTTACCCAGGTAAATACTGAGCGGGTGAGGGTTAATCACATGAAACATATGTATATGCGCAATATGCTTAGTGCCTGACCCACATATCAGGCACTGCATGTTGTTCTTCGTTTTTGCAGGTATATAACCTACAACCAGTGCACTATGCTCGTTTCGTTTAGATATGGGAGATACTATGTGCAATATGTTTGGGCTTGACCAACATACATGGCGCTACATCAAAGTTAACTTACTCTCATAAAATATTCCCGCGCTTTTGTGTTAGGTTATCTTTGGCTACATGTTGTTCTTTGTTTTTGCCGCATATATAACGCAAACCAATAAACTATGTTCGATTTCTTTAAGAGCAGGGGAAAATGTTTAAAATTGATCACATCGCGAAATTGGTTATTCCTAATACATAAATCGATATATATAACAAGGCGTGCCGAATGTCTATATTAACTCTAGTTTCCCAATTTTCGCCCCTCTACAAAATTTTTCCTGATCACCAATTGTCAAGAAAAATCGATCGATGATCTAAAATAAAAAGCCGGTGCGTCGTTAGAGAAAATATAGTTTTTTTGCAGTAGCGAACAAGTGAACAATTTATCCCCGACCCACGGTAAGGTCTGTTATTCTAAAATTTGGCAAATAATTCTAAAAGAAAAAAATTCACAAAAAATGGATCTTCGCAAACCTCTGTCGGAAGAAGAAATGTTGGAGATCATGGCGGAGTTCTCTGACATGGACGATGGATTAGAGGACGATCAGAATGAATCTGTCGAATCTTTTGCCAGAAGTAAATTCCGCAGGCGAATTGGCGAGGAAATTGCTGCAAGAGGAACCGATGAAAGTAGTGACGAGAGTGAGGAAGAAATTACAAAAGAATACTGCAGCAAAGCCAGTATTTCTGAAAGCAGATTTCGGCCGAAGTTGCGCGTTGTGCCTGAAAATGCATATTTTTCTATGCGAATTTTGAGATCCGTTGCTTCAACGAGTGCAGCTGCAAACGAGACAATGCAAGAAAAAGAATCGCAAGTTGAAATATATCCAGAAATTCATGATTTGGTGAGCATAGCCGATAAAAAAAGTAAGCGATGCATTGTTTGAATGTTTTGACGAATCAGAGACAGATGTGAAAAGTGAATGCGAATATTTTTCAAAATATTTACCACCTCAATTTTTCACTGACGTTGCGAATTTTACAAATATCTACAGTGTGAAACAAAATTCGAAGTTTCAACCAACATCCGAAGCCGAAATTCGCAAGTTGTTTGCACTACATTGTATGATGGGAATTTTTTTAATTTCCGCGGATCGCAATGTTTTGGGAAAAAGGGACTACATTACCCATATTCACGGAGAATATGTCACGCAATCGATTTTATGCATTTGCATCTTGTAGACACACATGTGATACCTCATAATAATGATAAATTTTATCGTGTGCGGCCGATTATGGATGCAGTTAGAAAACGTTTGTTGGAGCACCACTTGGAAGAAACACTTTGTGTCGATGAGCAAATTATACCGTTCAAAAGACGTCTGCAGATGAAACAATATATGCGAGGAAAGCCATGTCCATGGGGTATGAAGCTCTATCTGCTATGGGGTAAAAGTGGAATGCCGTACGATTTCATTGCCTATCAAGGCTCGACCACTGAAATCGAACCGGCGTTCTTGGAAAAACTTGGTTTCAGCGCGACTATTGTTCTCGAGCTATTGAGGCGAGTACCGCGAGATTCGGTAGGCCATAAATCGTACACAGACAACTTTTTCACAACGTAATCACTGTTGGAAATTCTTGCGAAAAGAAAAATACTCGCTGCTGGAACAATTCGTGTCAATCGTTTTCAGAATCCACCTCTACCGAATGATGCAGAGATGCGAAAGAAAGGCCGTGGCTGTGCGGAACAGGTGATCAGCCGTGACAGAAAAGTAGTTGTTACGAAATGGTATGACAACAAAGGTGTTTATTTGGCATCAAACTTTGTTGGAATAAGCGTGCCGGATAAAGTGCAGCGTTATGACAAAAAGGAAAAGCGGTACATTGAAGTCGATAGACCTGAGATTGTGCAGCTATATAACCGAGGAATGGGAGGCGTAGATTTTCTTGATCAAATGCTGCAGTACTATCGAATTTTTATTAAATCCAAAAAAATGGACTTTGCGTGTAATTATGCATTTCTTCGAAGTGGAATACTGGACCAAATGCTTGCGTTCAAAAAAGGGCTGGCTTATACCCCCGTTAGCGTTTCGCCGCAACAGCTATCAGGTAAAAAACGGGGGCGTCCCTCGCACTTGACTGGATTTTCTTCTCCGGATGAGGAGGAAGATATACATGGACAGAAGCGACAAAGTTACTTTTCTTCACCACCAATTAATACCCGTTACGACCAAGTCGCTCACTTTCCACGCTTCGATTCGACGCGTAGTACATCAGTTCGATGCGAACTACAAGGATGCAAGCAGAGAACGTATTTCTATTTTCGAAATGCAAAGCACATCTGTGCATTCGGCGAAATTCTGAATGTTTCTTCGAATATCATCGAAAATAACTTATTTGTAATGCCATTTTATAAAAATGTTTATACTTTTATATTCAAAGTAAATCACCCATTAAATTATATTTCAATAAATTACAATTAAAATAAATCATTATTACATAATAGACACTGTTTTTTCACTCAAAACACCTTTCATTAGCTCTCGTATAGTCCCTCACTTTTTATATGAAGGAGTCGGAGTTTGACTACCATGACTACCCATGTTCACTCAAGTCTTCATCCCTCACCGACCACACCTTTACAGGCAGGTACAAATTTATTACTGTAAAGTACTTCTGTGACCCATATGACTAAAAATCATCAATAAAAAAAGATTTCCAACCGTGCGTTTAAGATGGGTACTGAAAGGGAATACGATTACTCGAGATATTTAAGCTAAATAAGTATGCCAGTGTTTTGAAGTTAAGTTATTCTAACTTTTTGCTCATATTAACCATATATATTAAATATCTATTTATATATCTATTATTAACAATCCTGTAAGTGTGTTTCCCCATACGTTTGAATTGTTGACCTAATAACTTTCATACATAATAGTGGGAAATTCTAAAAAATAAGTGTAGTAGTTTCTTGAAAGTTAAAATAAAGTGAACAGAGTTGATTTGTTGCTAGGAAATAGAGCACTGATCTTGAACCCAATTTACCAATGCATTCATTTCAGTCACTTAATGAAATTTGCGTGTACGTTCTACTAACGGACAAGTACAGTAACAGACGCACCTCCCATTTTTTTATGGTTTATTCCATGTGAAATATATTGGAATCTCAGATGTAACGTTCTTTCGAATTGACCGTATGTATTTTGTTGCTTACACAATTCAAAGAAATCAGTTAGTCTTGTTTTTGGTGCTGTTAGTGGCATTCCCATTGCTTTTTGCGTTGAAGTAAACAGGTTGACCATTTTCAATATGTATAGCCATATCCGTGATTGCTGGATCTCGTTCATGTATGGAAAAGCATTGAGCTCGCAATATTGCTTCGTTACTGCTGATGTATCCCATCTGGTAGCGTTTTATTTCGTCGTTTTCATTTTCATTTTGAACTGCAAATACTGCCATATCACTGCTTTTATGAACATATTTGCAAATGTATTTAATTGATATTGCAGAACTTGTTTTAATCTATTCTGAGGCTAAACATAACAGAAGTTGGCAGGTGCCGGTTTAGATTGGATGAACTGAAATTCAGAGTATTTTTATGGCAGAATCAATAACAATTTTTTAGTCTTCGCTAGCCTTTTATTTAAAGTATAAAATAAAAATACAAACCAACAATATTCATATTAATAAAAAATAAAAAATAAAGAAGAAATTCAAAGTTGTAAAAAAAGTAGAAACAAAATGAAAATAGAGCGAATAAAATGGTAAAAAAGAAAAAAAAACAAATAATATATAAAAAATAAAACGAATCCAAATGATAATCCAACCGGTGAAAAAAATGTGTAGTGCCACAAGTTTGGGCGTAAAAAGATGCAACATGCAGCACGGTGTTGAGAAATGAGGCGTGCAGCTGTGTAGCAAACAAGCAAAAGCAACTGTTTAGTCTGAAAAATATAATATTGAATTTGTTTTCTACCAATTATCATTTTATTTAACAGATTGGGCGTCAGAACTTGCCCTTGTAAGGGGACCGATTTCAATACCTCCGGTCCTTTTGGGGTGAAGCTGAAAGGTAGAAACTTATATTATTTTAATTTAGGCATCAATGCTTGCTCGTCACTACAGACTGATGTCAATTTCAATTCAACTGACCCGTCTGAGATGAATGCTCAGATCGCAATGGTCACTGCGTTGAGCAGCGCGCTTTATATACGCTTCGAAAAGCATTGCGTCAAATGGGCTCCATTGTGAATGAGCGTAGCCGAGTGGTGAGTAGAGAGAGCTGTGTGTTGTCTTCTTATTCTGTTGCTGTTGACATTTGTATATGTCTTTTATTGAAATCGCTGGATGCTGGTTATTGTCAGATAAGTATTCTTATATTAATATAAAGAATTAATTTACTTTGTGTATATTTCTTTTCCTTTTGAGATTTAACTGCAGCAAGGCAGAATATTGAGTAGCTGAGTAGTGGGATTCCAATATGTGGTAGGAATTTGTATCTTATGAATTTGTTAATTCTTTCCTTTTAGGTTAGTGGATCGAACAGAACTGCAAAAGCATTTATATGTTTTGAATAACTCAGGGGCGGATCCAGCAAGGGGCGATGGGGCGCCCCCCCCCCCTGAAGACCACTGAAAAAAATTGCAGTAGATCTTCTGAATGTTTCCTAACAAAATGATTCACTGAGCAGTACATCTATTCTATTGCACCTTGTGTAAAAAACCTAACAAATTCCGGAAGTGTTCAATTTGGTACATTTAGGCACGCAGGGCCTACCTACCACCCTGGCCTTCGCTAAAATTTATGGCTTGGTTGTTGAAGCCTATACAGATAACAGGAAGCGCGGATACTTGTACATGAGCGTCGCTTTGCTCGGGGTGTTTGAAGCGGGGCATAGCCTATTCATGTAAGCGTGTTGGAAGGTTTGTTTTAATTGGAAACAGCTGCCAAAGGTCTTTGATAAACCTTCGATGTAAAGACGGCTTTTTAGAATATTATCGGCGCGGCGTGGCAAAATAAACATTTACACAAACAATTATAACTCGTAATTAGAGAAATTCAGCGAAACTCTACAACAGCGAACGAGTCACTGTGCATTGTTGTAGTGAGTGTTATTACATTTAAAGCAAGAGATGCATTTTTAAATAATTTTTGTTTTATTATTTCGTAAAATGCAAACGTTAGATAAAAACAAAATAAATCTGCAGATTGGGAAAGTCTCAATGAGTATCCTAGAGAATTTGATTGGTTGGTCTGCTTTGCTTCAAGGGATGTTGAGGAATGCACATTTGAATTTAGTACAATTCCAAGTCTTGGCATGCGTGAATACATTCAGTATTTATACAGCAGATCTTATCAGCAGCAAAATCGCACTAGGTTTAACGATAAGTACAACCAAGCAATAAAAGGCAAATAGTCTGCTTTTCGCACCTATCAATTGCATCCATGTCCAGAGCTGAAAAACTATCCAAAGAGAAAGTTTTCTTTTTGACCAGTATGTTAGAATCTTGGCAAGACGCAAAGGTAGCAAAGGTTTCTGGTCCCTGGTCAAAACCATCAGGAGCAATTTCAGCAGTTCCTCTATTCCTACACTACTTTACAACGAAGTGATTGTTGACTCCTTGAATAAAACTAATATTTTGACTGTTAGATTCACTTCAAATTCACAAATTCCACCCACTTCACATCTCCTTTGTGGATGCGTACAAGAGCCAATACACATCCGTACGAGAGATATGGTCAAGGTTCGTAAGGAGATCAACGTCTCCGTAGCTGCAGGTCCTGATATTTTCAAGCCCCCGTTAAATAAAAACTGTGCTTCATTCTTGGCTAAAGCTCTGCGAAAACGATTCTATTTGTCTTATTCGAGAGGAAATTTCCTAATTGCTTGGAAACTAGCTCACGTTCAGACTATTTCCAAGAAAGGAAAGGGTAGCGATCCCTCAAATTATCGCCCAATTGCAATCACTTCGATTCTTCAAAGGTTTTTGAATCTATCGTTAGCTCCTAATTAATAAAGTATCAAGAAACTACTCAAACCCTCAACGATCTTCTTTTTCTGACTTTTCCTGTGGAAAGTTGAAACCGTAGTCTTCACAATTTTGGTGAGTCGTAAATCGTTGCCCTAGATATTTCAAAGTAATTTGATATTGCCTGGCATTCAGCCCTTTTAGCCAAACTTAAAGCATTTGACTTCTCCCGTCCTCTTCTATTATGGATGTAAAGTGTTTTATCTGGTCGCTTAATACGGATTATCGCCTCAGGGCTCTGTTATCTCTCCATATATCTTCTCAATTTTCATGATGCATGATCTGCTTTCCCTTACTTTCATTCCATCCATTAATATTTGCAGTAATATTTGCAGTAATATTTGCAGTAAGTTAGGTGAACAGATCACATCTTCTCTGTTGCCAAATAATAATCGAAATATCTTGGATTTCTGAAAAGGTGCAAACAATATTTCAACCCATCGATTCTAGAGCTCCCCTACAAGTCCTACATCAGACCTGGAATGGAATAAAATTTCGATATGTAGGCCGGTGCTGATCGCAGTGTCTTAGCTTCACTGGATATTATCCAAAAGAGGGCCTTCAGCTAATTGGCGATGTGCCAAATATTTGTCATATGGACTCAATCGACAACCGCCGCAATGTTAGTTGCCTTTCGCTCCTATATTGCTACATGCATGGTCAATGTTCTGATGAAATGCCTAATCTGATCCCTGATTCCTGCATGTAAAACTCGCACTGCAAGCCACGCGCATCCTTTTACCCTGCAAAATACTTTCGGCCGTCGAGTAAAATTCTGTGATGATTTTCTATCCCGAACTGTGCGAACTTGGAACAGTCTACCATCTTCTGTCTTTCCTCCGGCATGCAATCTGTGAAAATTTAAAGATGACATTCATTGGCACCTTCGGCACTTTCCTCACGGTTCCTAATTCCTTTCGCTATCACCTTCTTGCCATGTGTGTGTGCTTTGCATCATAGTTCATAGGTATCTCCTGAGCTTGCCTCTTAATAATATAAAAAACAAAAGCAGGTCAGACTTTCTTAACTTGCCGACGAAGCTATATACGTCCAAGGAATTATTGCATCTGTTCTGTGACTGCTATTTTACATAAATGTAAATTTGTAATTCCTGTATTTTACAAAGAAAAAATTTATGATGATTCGTGAATTTGAATATAATACATTTCCCCGGTTTTACTAAATAAAATGGATGATTGGGAAGTTTGACACTTCCACTATTTACAAACAAAATGAATAATCTAACTTCTTCTTTGACTTTCGGGAGTGGCAAAGAATGTTGAGTTCTGTTCTGTTCTATTCGACTCGTAAATTTTTGTGCATTTGACATTTGTGAGTGGTGGTGAGTGTCTTCTAACTTTTGGTCAGTGTTCAGCATATACCATTTTTAAACCATAGTTGCGCCCCCTCCCCCACCCCACAAGAATTCTGGATCCGCTACTGCCACCCATATAGTGTCTAAGTATTTCAACTTCATTTCTCCATTTGTTTTTATCAATGAAAATGTGTATGCTTTATTTTCTTGTTTTCTACGACGATACAACAGCCATCGACTGCAGGTATTGTATCTAGCAAAAACCCGTTTGGTAATCGATTCGTGCATTTGCCATGCACGGCGATTTCATATTTAAATTTCCACAAGGACCATGGATTATATTTGGTATGACTATTTCAAATACCTCTTGATCAATAGTTGGATCTGGCATTTCTGTAGAAATTATGTTATCAATCTCTTCTGGTCTGATTTTATCAATTAATCAAATTAAACGTGTGCATGTAGAAAATCTCGTTTTGCAACGCCACCTAATATATCCTGACATAACTTTAAACCATCGTCTCGATAAAACAAATATATTGCGGAAATATAACCTTAATCAAGTCGTTCAAAAGTTACACGATTACTGCTTTAGAATCTGTACGCACCAACGATTCACCCCTGTTCAATAGCGCGATACGATACGTGCGATATTTTGGTAACGTCCTTGTTCAAGAACTATTTTGTTCTCTATGAAGTTTCAATAAGTCAAGGTGTTACACCTTGGCTTTTGATGCGAGTGCAGCGGCTCTTGTACCACTACACCAAAATTAGATATCTGAAAGGGAAGCTTTGATTAACTGAACTCAAAATTAAAACAACTGTTTGCTACTAAAAACAAGACTGACCGTTTATTACAAATCATATTCAATTTATATTAAAATTGCACTTAACTAAGCAAATCTTAATATGTTCCTACCTATCACTAATTGCGAAAATCAATACCTACATACATATTAATAATTTAAAATTGCAATAAATTGCTTGGCTATGCAAGGCGATAACAAAAAAAAACCGAATAACAAAATAACTTAAATGTAAAATGCTTACCTACTTAAATTACAATCAGGCGAGTAATTCTTGCATTCTTCTCTTGCACCTTTGACTGAGTGTCATATTCATAAAAATATTTGCAATGACACATTGAATGCAAGAATTATTCGCTAGAATTAGCGTTATTGTTTTTGGGGGCAAGCGCCCGCTTATAGAGCAAGTAATTGCTGATTCTATGCGACCGTTGACCTTTTTGCCGAGTGCAAACATTCTCCCCCACGTTGAACGAATGTTCAATCTATGCTGACGCTAAAGTCCGGCTCTTTGTGATTCCTAGGTTCGGGTATTGGTACTGTAGACTGCTGCTTCTGCTGATATATCCAATGATGGTTGTGTGAGATGTCCGTTCGTGTATTAATTTCGGCAGCTCTAGCTTTTGAGATGAGAGTTGTTGCTGTAAGAGGCTCAGTTCCTTCCATTGTGCATGGTAAGTGGGTGAATCTACCAAGGCTGGGACCGCCGGTGACCATGAAACTGACATGTTGAAGTCATTAATCAGCTTCTCATGTGATGTTGTTATATTACTCGGATATTTATGTTGCCCTTCGATAGTAACTGAATCATGCTTAAGTACGCAATTGGGTTGGATGGTTAGGAGGCCAGATCCTTGCAATGTTGTAGTAAAAGCCTTATTTTCACACACCGCGTTGATTGTTAAGGCCTCCGTAAGTGCATATATCCATTTGTTTTTATGGAGAGTCTGAATCCATACTGAGTTGTCTCTTATTTCCTTTAATTGACACTCCTTTGGAGTTGGTGCGTCATTTAAGAAACTGATCTCACACTTGTTGATTTGAGACCCTCTGTTGTATATTGGATGATGCTGATTGCATAGATAATGTTCCTCATATCCAGTTGCCACGCATGACGAAATTTCTTGATCGGACAGCGGGTAATAGTTGTCTCGATGCGAGCTGATAGCTAAATAGGTCGAATGCGGCCTTATGCACATTAGTGTTCCATTTATCAGGAATGGTATTGGAAGTACTTTCAATAACTCGAACTCTTCTGCATTTATGAGTGGTAGTTTAATTTGGAAGATTGCGAGTTTGTCAACTACCCGTCCTCTCACTGTCATTAGTTGATATAGATGTAAGATCTTATTTTGTTTCATTGGCAAGCGCAAAGTTGATGGTAAGTTTATTTTTATGACTGCTATTGCTTCCCTTAGTTGTTGGGGTGCAAGCAGCAGTGGACTGATTTTTCCGTGACGGATGTCGGTTAACGTGTCTATGAGAGATGACTGAATTCTCTGTACACTTGTGATAATCAACATTAACTGGAGGGATAATGACATCACAAGGTGCTGTACCTTTTGTTGATAGACTTCCTTTTCAGTAGTGTCGATCTGGTTGCTTAGTTGACTCAACTGATTGTTTATTGCGTGGAATTTTTCTTGAGTAGCTAGCTGATCTCGTTTCATTATATTAATGGTGGAATCCACTATGGAGGTTTGATTTTTTAAGAGAGAAAGTAAGTGATTGTTATCTTCCTTGATATCCTGAATGACTTGAGACATTTTCTCTGCGTATTCGTTGTCGAGAACTCCGAATAATGAGTTAGCTATGTTTCCCACGAAATTGAGTGCTCCCCGTTTTTGTCTAAGGACTGATGAATCGGCCGAAAGCAGCTCATTTTCTCCGTCTATCTCATCTTTAATGTGTTCTAGTTGTTTAAGTATCTCAGTGCAACCACTGTTAGTGTCGATCTGGTTTCAGAGATGCTGCACTGCAGTGGTACCCTTGATGAGTGCCGCATATTCAAGCCACAGATCATAGTATACCAACAGATCCCATTCAGATGACACTAAGCTTGTTGTTCCCATTTTGTCAAACCGGATACCCGGGCGATTATGAAACCTTGTGTTTTCGATTAGATTTGCTTCAGTGATTGGAAGAATTATGCAAGTTAAGAGTAAACTTATTAGTGCAGATCCAATTGAAGAACGCATTTTCTTCCTTGGAGCTTCTGTAATGCGTCTACTGTCTCGATTCAATGGTGTAATATCGTTCGATTGGTTGATTGTATTCGTCCCCGTTTGAGATGATTCGTGCTCACGTTTATGACTCTCATGGGATTGGTTGTCTTCCTTGTGTGATACAGATGGTGTTGGTTCGCAGTTTGATGACTCTTCTTCGCATGGAAGTGGGGAGAGCCTGTGTATAGGTCGCCGAAGAATTCCGGTCGCAGTCTTTACGTCTGCTACTCTGATACATCCATCATTGCCTTGGTAAGTTTTTAAAATTCTACCTAAAGGCCATTTCATGACGGGTAGATTATCTTCCTTCAAGATCACTATGCTTCCTGGTTTAACATTGTGACAGATTCGATTCCATTTGAGGCGGTATTGCAATTCGTTAAGGTATTCCTTTGACCAAAGTATCCAGAATTCTTGTTTTAGGTGTGTGATCATTTTCCACCTGTTCTGTAGATTTGTCTTGATCGGTTCTGACCTAGCATCAACTGTGGATGTTAGAGGCTCTCCAATAAGAAAGTGGCCCGGTGTTAGGGCGGTCAAGTCATTCGGATAATTGGACATTGACGTAAGTGGCCTAGAATTCAATATCGCCTCTATCTCTATCATTACAGTTTCTAACTCCTCATAGGTTAACGACGTTGATGCAATGCTTCTATGTAATAGATGTTTAGCAGATTTGATTGCGGCTTCCCAAAGTCCACCCAAATGAGGGGCCCTTGGTGGTATAAAATGGAAGTCAATGCCTCTTGTACTGCAACTGGTAGAAATTCTTTCTTTTGACTGATCTGAATAGATGATTTCTTTATGTTCTTGCAGTTGATTCTTCGCTCCCACGAAGTTCGTTGCGTTGTCGCAATAAAGATTGAGACAATGACCTCTTCTGCCTATAAAGCGTTTTAGTGCAGCGATGAAGGCATCTGTGGTTAGGTCACTAACTACCTCGAGATGGACGGCCTTTGTAGCGACACAGCAGAATACTGCAACGTATCCCTTGTGGGGTCTTTTGCCTCTTAAACTATAATGGATTGTTATTGGTCCACAAAAATCAACTCCAGAGTTGACAAATAGCCGAGCAGGTTGAACTCTGGCAGCTGGGAGGTTACCCATTAGTTGTGTAAACATTTTCGGTTTTGCCCTTACACAACGAGTGCAGTGCTGTACTATTGATCGTGCAATTGACTTGCACTTAATAGGCCAAAAGCGTTGTCTAGTGATATTAAGCAATGCTTGCGGACCCACATGTAAATTTTCTTTGTGAATGTCATTCATTAACAGCTTAGTGAATTGATGAGCGTATTGCAGCAGCATCGGATGGCGTGCGTCATAAGATAGCATGGGCGCTTCTAGTCTTCCCCCAACGCGAACGAGGCCCTTCTCATCAAGGAATGGAGTTAAAGTGCTGAGTGAACTGTTTTTGTTCGTTTCATTATATTGGCGAATATGGCTGATGTCTTCTTTAAGTTCTGCTGCTTGCATATTCTTTATTATAAAATAAAGGGCTTCGTCCAACTCTCCTGCCGTTAACGTGTGACTCTTTATTCCTTGACTATTTAGCCTTCTAGTATTATTCACAAATCGAAATATATAGGCGATGATGCGCTGCAACTTACGGAATGAATTTCCGTGATTGATGTCAAGAATAGGCTTCTCTAATACATTGTTCCTTGATTCATCTTTTGTTGTTGCTGATAAAGTTATGCCCTTTCTTTCCAGACTAACTTACCTCTCTTTTACATATGATGGAGGCCATTTTGATTCACTTCCATTTAAGAATGGTGGTCCGTAGAACCAGATATTGCAGGTTGCCAATTTTTGTGGAGAAATTCCTCTGGAGAGAACATCAGCTGGATTTTCCTTAGAACTAACATGACGCCATTGTTCAACTATGGATAATGATTGGATGGATGATATCCTGTTTGCCACAAACGTCTGAAAGGATGAAGATTCTGCATTTATCCATGCTAGGACAATCTCGGAATCTGTCCAGTAGTATGTGGGTATATCTTTGGCTCCTAGAATTTCCTTTACTCGGTTGGTAAGTTGTGCAGCTAGGTTAGCAGCACATAGTTCTAGACGCGGGATTGTTGCCTTCTTTAGTGGAGCTACCCTGGATTTGGCTCACAATAGGCGCACTATAATTGATCCCCTTTGGTTGATGGATAGCATGTAAATCGCTGCCCCATACGCCTTTTCGGAGGCATCGGAAAAGCGTGAATCTGCATTTGTTTGGATGTTTGATGGCCAAAAACATGTCTAGGAACCTGTATGTTTTTCAGATGCCTTAGGTCGTAACGAAACTTCATCCATTTGGTGTGTGAATCTTGAGGTAGGGCCGCATCCCAATTAAGTCGAAGTTGCCATAACTCTTGCAGAAAGATTTTGGCGGTGACTATAACAGGAGCCATCATTCCGAGAGGATCAAACAATTTTGCTATGTCTAATGCTACTATTCGCTTTGACACTCTTTGCTCATTGGCTTCATTGACCTTTATACAAAAATTATCGGTCTTTGGTAGCCATGTCAAACCTAGAGTTTTGGTCCGCTCTTCAGTTTCATCTGTAAAATCTAATTGCACTTCTTGATCTTCTGGTTTGACGTTTTGAAGGAGTCTGGGATGGTTGGCGCACCATTTTCTCAAATTGAAGCCTCCTTCGCGAAGCAATTTTGTAAGTTGCCCTTGCATTTCGAGGATTTCCACCATGTTGTTGGATCCCGTCATAACATCGTCAACATAAAAGTCAGTTTTTAAAACCTGAGATCCAAGTGGATAGTTTTCGTGTCGTTCTTGGGCCAACCTTTGCAAGCACTTTGTTGCTAAATATGGAGCTGATGTCGTTCCATATGTAACTGTGCATAGTTGATAGTATCTAAGAGCCTCATTTGTATGGTTTCTCCAAACTATGATGTGGTATTTTCTATCTTCCTCATCTAGTATTACCTACCGATACATTTTTTGAATATCAGCGGTAAATACAAATCGTGTCATTCTGAAACGCAGCAGGATGGCGAAGAGTTCATCTTGAATGGTTGGTCCTGCACATAGTAGTTCGTTTAGCGATATGTTTGAGGACGTCTTTGCAGATGCATCAAACACGACTCTCAGTGGTGTCGTCGTACTATCTGGTTTCAATACGCTGTGGTGAGGCAGGAAATAATATGGTGGCTCAATAGTCTCAAGATTGATGGGTTCCATATGTCCTGCCCTTAGATACTCGTTCATAAATTCTGTATATTGACATCGTAAGGTGGCATTCTTAGCTAACCTTTTCCCTAGTGCGAAGAATCGTCTGATGGCTATGTCTTTGGATTCTCCCAGCTTACTTGGGGCGTCAGCGAATGGTAGCTTTACTATGTAACGCCCATCGGAACTCCTTCTAGTTGTTTGAGTGAAATGATCTTCACAGCGCTTCTCTAATGGAGTGCGATTGGACTTGACTTCCATAGGCTCTTCCAGTTTCCAGAATTTTTCAATTCTTTGATCTATGCTCTCGTCTTCTACAGATGCTGCATGTTGCTGTCGCTGGCCTTCTTACATTGATCTTTCCTGAAACTATCAATCCCAACAATGTATTTTGCAGGATTGGTCCATCATTCTTCAATCTTATTTGGCCAATTGACAGTAGCTGGAGGTAGAATTCAGCACCTAGTAAGATATCGATACGTTCTGGCTGGTTGAAATGAGCGTCTGCTAGCTGAATATTGTGTGGAATAGACCACTTTGACATATTAATCAATTGCGTCGGCTGAGGTGAGTTTATATGTGGAAGGACGAATGCCTCCAATCTCGCAGAGAAGCTATTTAATGCGGATTGCATTTGTACACTTACTCTTTTCTGTGTCCGCTGTTTCTTGTCGCCAATGCCTTGTATACACATTCAATCAGTTGATGTATTCAAGTTTAACTTCTTGACTAATCTGTCAGTAATTAGGTTAACTTGCGAACCTGAATCTAATACAGCTCGACCTTCCACACATTTGCCTTGGTTGTTAATCAATTTTATTATAGCTGTACTGAGCAGTGTATATTTTCTTTGACCCTGATTGGTAATGGTTGCTACAGTTGAACCCTGATCCACCAACCCTGGTGATATAGATGGTCTGCTAGCTACTTGTGTCTGGAGTGTATTGGAATCTCTGACTTGTGTTGATGATGAATGATCTGGTAGTTAGATGCACTAAGGTGTTATGCCGTTTATTACACTTTGTGCATCCTCGAGCATTGCAACTTGTGGCATTGTGTCCTGATCTTAGACAATTGACACACAGTTCGTGTTTGCGGAGCAGATTTAATCTAGCTGCTGGTGTTAATTTCAAGAAGTCCTTGCATGCGAATAACGGATGATTTCCTTTGCATACCACACAAGCAGTTTGCCTGATTGATGAGTTGGTGTGTACAACTGATGACAAGGATTTGGCGCTGTTGAATTTTCTCTGAATGTCCTCTGTATGTCTTAGTTTGTTACCCAGGGCTTCCAGTGATTGAAATCTTGTTTGTAGAAATTTCAAGAATTCTTTCATGGACTGTATCTCCCTTGGGTTGGTCAATGATTGTTCATACAAGGTATGAGTGGCTCTATCTAGCCTTTTTATCAAGATATGCAATAATAAGGGGCCCCAGTCAGCAGTTGAGATTTTAAGGTTCTCTAACGCCATGAGACATTCTTGCGTTGTGTCATGCAAATTCTTTATATTGTTCGCAGATGCAGCGTCAGTAGCATGACTTGGCTGTGATAATAGTTTGTTTACCAGGGCAGATACGAGCAGTCTGCGATTTTCATATCTTTCATGGAGCATTTTCCACGCAGCTGTGTAATTGTCTTCAGATAAACTCAAGTGCCTAATGAGTCTTTCAGCTTCACCAACCAAATTCATTTTCAGGTACCACATTTTCTGTACATTTGCAATCTGCTGTTTGTGTACCATTTCAGTAAATAGGTCTGCGAACTGACGCCATTTTAAAGAGTCTCCATCAAATTTGAGAAGTGATATTTGTGGCAGCTTGAGTGTCGTGTTGGCTGTTATGGAGGTTGCAGCCTCTTGTGGTGCACCAAACCTTGCGATTTTAGCAGAGAGACTTACTTGCTGTTTTTGCACCTCTTCTTCGAGCTGAATATAGTCTTCAATCTTATAGCCCACTGTGCTTGGCTCATCTGCGAGCTCCCAAATGGAGTGATTATACTCCTCTGTTTTGACCCACTAGTGTTTTAAGGTCTGGAGTCTAATGTGGTAGTACTGTTCGGGATGATCATCTGACTCGTACGTGTTATCAATAAGACGGCGTAAAGATTGTATGATCCCTCTTTGCCTTCTAATGATTCTAGTTATATCTGCTGAGGTTTCAGACAACAACGGAGTAGACTGTTCTTCTGGTGAATTTGACTTGGCTAACGTAATCAGTGGCCTTGATGCATTTTCTGTTGACTTGTCTTCAGATTGAGTTGCGTTATAATCATCGTTGCTGGCTTCGTCTTCTTGGAAGGACTGTAATTGTTCCTCAAAGTGGGTCTTGCATGATTCGTATATGTCGTGTATTTCTTTGTAGTACGCCTTTGTAAAATACCCATGCTCCAGAGGAACTTTAGGTAGGGCTCTAATTTTACTGTCATTTGAATCGAAAGTGGACCAGAATGATTCCAGTCGTCTCAATCTTTCTTCGTAATACTCCTTGGTTTTTCTGTCGTCTCCGTCTTTTTTGGAGTTTATCAAAACCTTTTGCAGTTCCGTTCCTACAGTGTCCTGCTCCTTCGCTAGCTTCTCCATTCCGGCTTCAAGATGATTGCTCTGAATATAGTTGAACTGCGATTCAAGTGTTTCACCTGAATCACGTCGGGGTCACCAATGTTCAAGAACTATTTTGTTCTCTATGAAGTTTCAATAAGTCAAGGTGTTACACCTTGGCTTTTGATGAGAGTGCAGCGGCTCTTGTACCACTACACCAAAATTAGATATCTGAAAGGGAAGCTTTGATTAACTGAACTCAAAATTAAAACAACTGTTTGCTACTAAAAACAAGACTGACCGTTTATTACAAATCATATTCAATTTATATTAAAATTGCACTTAACTAAGCAAATCTTAATATGTTCCTACCTATCACTAATTGCGAAAATCAATACCTACATACATATTAATAATTTAAAATTGCAATAAATTGCTTGGCTATGCAAGGCGATAACAAAAAAAAACCGAATAACAAAATAACTTAAATGTAAAATGCTTACCTACTTAAATTACAATCAGGCGAGTAATTCTTACATTCTTCTCTTGCACCTTTGACTGAGTGTCATATTCATAAAAATATTTGCTATGACACATTGAATTGATATTTGCAATGACACATATTTGCAATGACACTTAGCGTTATTGTTTTTGGGGGCAAGCGCCCGCTTATAGAGCAAGTAATTGCTGATTCTATGCGACCGTTGACCTTTTTGCCGACTGCAAACAGTCCTTGTTTAATTAGAAAAGATTTAACAAACAAATTCTCAATTAAAGGAAAAATTGGTTTGGACACAAAATTGAATAAGAAGATATTAAAAATATATTAAAAAAAATCTTCGACTTTATTAAAAAAAATTCAATTTGTCACAAATTTAATTTTCTTAATTACGTTCCTGTAATGCACAGTTTACAGCAAAAATTCAACACAGAAAAATAATATTTAAATTATTTCAAAATAATTTCACTTAATTTATTATCGCTTTTATTTCACTTAACTTAATTAATTTAGGCTAGCAGAACTGTTCGTTTAACATATAAATCATTAAACGATTTTCTCCTGCAACATTTACTTTACACTTATGTTCTATAAAATAAAAGAAAATTAAAATATAATAAAATAATACCAAATGATGAAGAGTGATGCAAATAATAAAGAAAATTGAAGATAAAATAAAAAACTGATGATGAAATAAAAAAAAACTGATGAAGTCCAAAATGCCAAAGAAATAAACGGATGAAGTCCAAAATGCCACAAAATAAACTGATGAATGCCAAAAATAATGAAGTGAACTCGCTGAATAATTGATGAAAAAAGAGGACGATTTGGATTATTTGTTGCTTAAATGGTAAGTAACGAATTATATTTTAATATTTTAAGTATTCTTATAAGAACTTTCATGGAAAACAAATAAAAAATACTTCATGTGATTGTGAGGTTATTTTCTATTTATTTCATGTTTCTTGATTTATTTATAAGAAATTCATTTGTTAAGTACTTAATTTCTTAATTTCTTGTTAAATTATGTCTTTTTCTTTTTCATTTTCTGTCCAGTGGAGGAAATGAATTAGCTATGGATTGTCAGCAGAACACTAGGATTTTGGAAAGGAAAAATAATAAGGGAGTTCACTGTTTTAGGGAAGTATTTTCATAAAGGTCCTAAGTTCTTTTTGAAATTCTTTTTTTCTTTTTAGCTTTCATTGGAACAGGAGTCAGGAATGTTTGTGGTCGTCGATATGTATACATATGTGAAGGTTTCAGCCTTACAGTCACTGTGTATCTGTTGGACCAGCTGTCGGGTGAGTCTTTGTTGAACAGTCCTTCTCTTTCTATTTTTTTTATTAAAGAGGCAGGGGAATAGGAGATACCCATCCCAAGCACGGAGGCCATAGCGGCCCTGCCCTGCTTGAAGCCCATTCACAAAACCTTCCTGTCCTCTTAATGAAGCGCATCAGGTCTTGGTGAGGAATGTTTTTCAGCTCATCTACAGATAGAAGGGCAGACCCTAGCGTATCCAGGCTGCTCCGATCTATCTCTATTTGCGACTGGTTTTTATCACGCGATACGTTCATGAGATTGACAGCGGTTTTTAAAGTTGACAGCTACAAGTTAATTTGTTTTCGTTCTGTGGATGAAAGGAAATATTATTGTGAATCTCGAAATGCAAAAGTTTTTATAATGCACAGATAGATGTAATTAAAAGCAGCACTATTAGTACTACTTTTGTTGAAACTAAAATCCGCTGGAGATTTCCACATTGAAGGCGCCTAAACGGAAAACTTGTAGGAGGGCAATTACTGTGCAGCCTTGTTTTCTGCATCGTTTCACCTTCCACTTAAGGATTTTACCATACAGCAGTTCATTAGTTCATAAATTTCGATGAATACCATTTTAAGGACTTCATACAGATGACTCCCGCACAGTTTAATAACTTGGTGACGTTGACTGCGCCTCTTCATGTCAAAAATAATAGGGCTCACCATGGAGCAATAAGCGTTGAAGACAGACTGTGCATATCCTTAAGGTAATTCAATAATTTGTTATTTGAGAAAGCTTTGGAAAAAAGAATATTTGATTTAAACAGGGTTTTTAGCTTCAGGGCATACTGTGACGAGCATATCCTTTTTATTCAGGGTTGGGAAATCGACAGCCAATGGAATTATTTGTGAGTTCATAGAGGCTATTTGGGAGTGTCTCTCACCAGTTGCCTTGTCTGCTTTGGATGACGAGACATTCTCGCGAGTAGCTGAGAAGTTCGAACGCAAATGGCCAAATTGCATTGGTGCTATTGATGGAAAGCACCTAGTAATTCAGGTAAAATGTCAACTCCACTAATTATTTAAAATCTTTTTGTCATGGTCTTGGGCTCCTCCGAAGTCAGATTTGAACTTCTATAACTACAAAAAGACATTCAGCGTAGTTTTACTGGCTGTAGCTGATGCATACTTTAAATTTCTGTACTGCAAAATTGGTGGCTTCGGAAAACAAAGTGGCGGCGGAGCTCTGAAGGCATCGTCGTTAGGTAGGCTAATTGTGAAAGGATTTAAGTAAGTTGAATTATTGATTATTATTGCAAAATCGAGAACCATTAATACAATGTTTTGTTTTTTTCTTTTCAGAGATCGAATCCGTCGGAAGTATGGGGATAGGGAATTCCAGTTCCCATATATTCTTGTCCATATTCCTTACGCGGAACGCTTTCTACATCGCAGGAAGTTTTCAAATCTCTTTCAAATTGAGTAGTTTCACGATAGTTTTGGTTTTAATTTAAGAAATTAACAGTCAGTTCTTGCTAACTATCTAATAATATTATAAAAACACAAACGAAAAAGAACATATTATTTCATCGCATTAGTTCTAGTTCAAAAGTTGATCACATTGTTTATAACTGGCACTTATAATCCCAGATTTAATCATTTTCTATACTGGATAGAGCCTCCATAATCGCCATTTGAGCTCATGAACATTTTCTGCAGGGAAGCTATTCAGCCTGCATGCCATGTACATCCCGAGGTGCTCGTTTTGGCCCTTTGAATGCGGATCTGCCAGAGCTGACACCACACTTTTTATCTGCTCGTCCAAGTTAACCAGCTCTTCCTCAAGGTCCTCCGGACTACCCCCATATTTGTGTCTTCCCGTGCAGGTTTGCTTATTGGAGATAAAGTGCAAGATGTTCTGTAATATAAAATATTAATAATTATGTAAGTAATTAATTTTTTTAGCAGAGTCTCTCGGGGAAACAACGTCATTTAAAACTGAAAGCTCCCCGGCATATTTGTACTAATGTGTTTTCGTGGCTCCAGTTCCAGATGGCAGAATGTTTTCCTTTCTGTTTCTAATAAAAGCAGTCCGGATATATCGCCATTTCTTCGGTAGATCACCTAAACCTATTATTATAATTATTATTATTGTGTATTTAAAGATTAATTATTTTGTTCGTTACCAGGAAATTGTGTGGTCAATTCCTTCCAAGCTCTGGGGATCTTATTTCTATCATGATACTGAGCTATCCCAGTATCCCAGAGCAGAGTTGTGAAAGAATGCAACTTATTTTGTTTTAATGCAAAGGAATGAAGAATGCATATTTTGCATTCTTTCATTCCTCTTCAGTATTAGGAATTAGGAAATACAACTCCACATTCCTCAAAAAAAAATTTCCGAATGCATTCTTTTTCCTTTTAGAAAAAGAATGCATTACTTTGAGCTGCATTACTCTGGAATGCAATGCATTCATTGAAGGCTGTGTGAATTAACTTGCATTCACTTGCATTCAGCATTCACTTGAATTCAGTGAAAATATTCCATGTAATTATTTTGTGATTAAGAATGAAAGAACAAATAAAGCATTTTAAAGCATTTTTTTAAAGAATTTCAAATCAAATCAAAAAGTATTTATTCCAGAAACCGAAAATAATGATTATTTTTCATTTGTTATGTGAAAAAATCATTTAGGAGGACAAGCAGATGAATTAAATTATGCGAACAAAATACGTCTACTTTCATTATGTGGTAGAACTCGACAAATTAATTAATAAAAAAAGTTAATAAAAGTTATTTTCTAATTTTCTAATTTTTTAAATTTGAGTTTCACGCCATCCACTCAAAGAAAAAACTCACATTTAGCAGATTTTTTCTTAAAATCATCAATAATTTTTTTGCCCTCAAAAATAAAACTCATGTCAGATTTTTATAATTTGTACTCAGAAATGGATAACGATTGAGTCATATTTTTTACATTTTTAGGCAAATTCGAATATTACAAAATATTAATAAAACTCTTTCGCAAACCACTTTTCCTTTCCGATGTGAAACAATGAATGGTTATGAAAATGTGAAATTTTTAATTGCAAAGCAACCCAAATTTACTCTGGTATATCCAGCTCCTTTAATTTAAATAGCACGCAGCAATCCTAAAAACAAATGGTGCCATAGCCGAATTTCTAGAATTTACTAGAACTTTACGTACTTGCTGTAACGGTAAGGTTTTTTTTTCTGTTCCTTGAATTTGTGCAGTGATACTGTGGTAGTTCTTATGTCCTCAAATTTTTCATTACAGTTGAAGTGTGCTGTTGTATATTGATTGTCTATTGTGAATTGTGGTGTCTAGTGAGGTGTTGCACATGCAATAATTTTTTTTTCTTGTGGAAAGATTTTGTATAAGGAAAAATATATTAAATTAATTGGAATAAATAATTTATTTGATTACTGAACTAAATGGACGAGGAATCACCGAAAAGGGATTTTGATTCAGACGATTCTTATGATGACCTTTCCTATCGATGTAAGAAATCCAGCATTTCACAGCCGAAAGGAAAACGGCGCTCTTCGCCGAATACGGAGGCGTCGAGTTCAAATCCTAAAAAGTCCCGGCCAACGTAAGGAGAACATTACAATAATCATTACGATAATGCTGTTGTATTAGAACACTCTCCTGTTGTATCAGTACCCATTCCAAATTCAGCGCAAGAAATTAATGTTTCTCAAAATGAGTCAAATTTCCTGTTTTCGAAATATTTCAATGTGGTTTTAGAGGTAGGCTTATTCCTTTAATTTTTTCATGGATCGTAACTGTTATAGGACTTTCAGAATAACTCATGAAATATAGTAATTTTTATTTATGATCGTATCCGCAATCAACCAAACACCTATAATAACAATAATTTTTATTTATTCACTTCAATAATAAAAACCATTAAATAATTATTATTTTTATTATAGCAAATGCTTCTTATTAGTGACAAAAACAAATAAAAATTAAAAATTAACAATTGATAATTATTTTTGATTTAAATATTATTATGCGACTTAAAATTTGTATAGCAATTATGAACTATTTTTCATTACTTGTCAAGTAATGAGGCTTGATGGGGCTTTTGGATTTTTTAGGTGATTTACAAAAATAACAGTTATTTTCCGTCCTTAAATTTTTTGTTTATTTTTTATTATTGTTGTTGCGTCAATTAATTTTCGATTTAGTTAAAAGATACCGCATATCAAAGGAAGAGGCAAGGTGTAATAGCGGAATGTCTACTTTGTCAAAGACAAATCAGAGGTTCTTTTCAAGTAACATCCAATTTTCTAAGGCATTTAAAGAATTTGCATAAAGATGAATTTGAAGCTTACAATCAAGCAAAAGTTGAAAATGCACGGAAGTTGAATCAAAAGGAAGATCTACTCGAGCACAAAATTGTAAAGTTTCTCGTTGAAAATGCGTTACCAGTTTCAATTGTTGAAAGTCGATCTTTTGAGGACCTTTTAACATACACCAATAATACCAAAGGCAAAGGTACTATTCGTGCTCCTACGAGACAAACAACATCGAAATACGTTGATAAACTCTTCACAGTATGTCCTTGAAATCGCTAATGGCCACTCAGAAATGGCTTTGAACTACTGCTGATATTTGGTCAACTAAACATCGCAGCTTTCTTGGATACACTTGCCATTGGTTGGATGCTCAGTTCAATAGGAAGTCTGTGGCACTAGCATTCAGATTCAAAGGCTCTCATACATACGATCGGATCAGTGAAATGATTTTTGAAATTCATCGAAAATTTGGTCTCAAGACTTCCAATATTGTTGCTACTATGACAGATAATGGATCAAATTTCATTAAGGCCTTTAAGGAATTTGGTATTGTCAATGCGCCAATTCTTGAGCATCAGGGAGATTGTGATGATGATGATGATGATGGTGGGGATCATTTTGAAGTATCCAACTTTAACAATGAGTTATTAGACACAATGCTGCCACACCACCTTCGATGCGCAAGTCATACCTTGAATCTCTTAACCACAACTGATCTCATTGGAATATTAAAACAAGATGCCGAATTATATTCAAGACATTTAAACGTAAAAATTTTATAATTTTATGAGAATATTCATTTGTAATATGGCTCAGTCTCTTATCCATTTCAATTATGCTTTCGTTATTAGGCTCAGGTCAGGAATTCGAACAAGTTTATAATTCAATTCGATCCAAGGACAAAGTAGAGTGAGCCACAATAGAAATAAATGAGCTAAATATTTGAAATTTTTCTATCAAATAAATACCTTTCATTGTGCTTACTTTATTCAATATTTCAGGGTGTAAAAAAATCTTTCCTACAGGTTGTGCAGAAATGTTCAAGTCTTTGGAATAAAGTTAATCGCCCAAAAGTTCTGAGGAAATTGTATCAGCGTTGGGTATTCAATTAAAATATCCTGTTGTGATCCGGTGGAACTCTCTTTATGAGTCTATTGATCATTTATTGCAAAATAGGAACAAGCTCCCTGAACTTTGTACTCGGCTATTAATTAATACCAAAGTTATCAGATCGTGATCTTGAATATTTGTCAGAGTATCACGTACTTCTCCGTCCAATCTCTGAAGCACTTAACTTTTTACAAAGGGAGCAGTCCATGCTATACGGATACTTTTTACCAACCCTAAAAAGAAGTAAGTTGAGCAAGATTTACATTTCCAATGAATTGAAGATTCTTAAAGCACAATCAAAGGGAATGGAAACTTCCTTGGTTGAAAGATTTCGAGCTTTTTTCAATTTGACCCCGGATGCAAAACATGCAATCGTTGCAGCAGTTTTGTGTCCATCAGTGAAATGGATAAAACCACTTAACCCTCCATTTTCTGAAGGAAAGTTGCCAGAAATCAGTGCAATTGTGACAGAAGCACTAAAAGATATGTGCTGCGCTGACTGAAAGCCCGACGCTGAAAACTGTAACAATAATAGCCCTGTTGTTTCATTTTTTGATTTCAATATGGAGGGTTTGGATTAAATGCATTTTATTTTACAGAATTTTCTGATTGTTTCCTTGTTTATTAGATAATATTACACGAGAGACATCAGCATCACACCAATCGCCGGGAACATTTAAAAGTTTGCAGGAATATAATATGAATCTCGCTGATCCCGGAACAACTTTGGAAATCTTAAATAAGTATCCCTTAGTAAGAAGAGTGATTTTAAGGTACAACACACCCCTCACTTCGGCTTCTGTGGAGAGACTATTTTCTTCTGCGGGATTAGTAAATTCACCAAGACGAGGTGCACTTTCAGATGCGAATTTTGAAAAAAATGGTTCTTCTGAAGGCCAATGGGCAGTGGGTTTGATTTCTGAATCAAAAACATTTACAAATATGTGATGCATATTTTTATAATGTAAAATTAGTATGTATATTTTTGGACTAGTCCTACTACTATTTTTGTTTTTTCTCTCGCATATGTATACTAGTATTAACCTTTTGTAGGTATAAAAAATTGTATGGGCCAGTTCCAACCACTCACTTTGTCCACTCCTTAATCCTCTCTATATTCTCAATTGCTATAATGTCATCAATATTTATTAACTGATCTGTTAATCTAATTATGCTGCTTAGTCTCGTGATGGCCAATGTTGTACGTAGCTGAAACGGGGATATACGAATAAATACTTTTTGATTTGATTTGAAATTCTTTAAAAAAAATGCTTAAAAGTGCTTTATTTATTCTTTCATTCTTAATTACAAAATAATTTCATGGAATAATTTCACTGAATTCAAGTGAATGCTGAATGCAAGTGAATGCAAGTGAATTCACACAGACTTCAATGAATGCAATGCATTCCAAAGTAATCCAGCTCAAAGTAATGCATTCTTTTTCTTAAAGGAAAAAAAATGCATTCAGCAATATATTTTTGAGGATTAGAATTCTGCAGCTTCCAATTCATTCATTTGAATGAAAAAGTGTATAGAAATGCAGCTCAGAAATAATGCATTCTATAACAACCCTGTTCCAGCGACATGGTCGAACCTCGACTTCATGTATGAAGTTTACAATTACATCGTACCTTTCATGAAAATATCTAAAAAACATTAAAAATGTTATAAAATTGTTTTACTGCTCAGAATACAATTCACGTATCCGCGGCGTCACTTCTTTCTTCATTGCTACCAACAATCTGCGGCACTGTCATAATTTCTTCGTTTGCTGTAAAAATAGTTAATTTGTTTTACTTCGCGTTTTAAGTATTGTTATAATATTAATACTTACATATTACAGTAAATTTCGACTTTCCTGTGGCACCCGAATACAAATTTAACAAACAAAAATTTTGAGGTTAAGGTGAAAATCGCAACCAAACGAAAGAGCATTGCTACGATTAATTTTTGTATCGCACGATACGTAGAAAGAGTAAGCATGTTCAGCGACAACTACATTGCTGCAGCCAATCAGAGCTCCGTCGCATGCGATAAAAAAATCGCGCACTTGAACAAATATTATCCTTATATAAATTCGATTTTGTAACGCCGCATGCAAAAACCAAAATGTTTCATGATTTTTTATTTATGTGCATTTTGCTAATGTATTGAACCTTTCCACCTTATGTAGTGCGAGCAGTGACCAGTGAGCATGACACCGGCAACATACATACTTTTACATGTGCCGGCGATGGACACATGTTGGAAATCATAGAAAAAGGAACCGCACAATGAAGTGCCTCCAGTCGTACTGTATATTCAAACGTACCGACATTTCTACTTTGAAACAAGTTAAATTTTAAGTAAGAAGTAAGTTTTAGTTTTATTGCATTTCGAAAGTGTTTCCGACTATGTACATTGTAATCTCATAATCACAATCAGAATTTTCAGATGCTATCTATTCATGCCCGCATTATAGTCTAAAGTGTTTTAAATGTTCGAAACTTTCCGTTTTAAGTTTATTATGCAGATCTATCAAGACCAAAACCATAATAACTTACGAAACTCTCACGAAGTATTTAAAATCAAAGAGAAAGTTCACAGGGGGAATTTCTTTAAACTTTGTGTGAGAAGTTGACATCAATACCAAACTAATAAATCCTTCTTTTGTGTCTATAAAGTTGAGCTTTTTGCTTAAATATGAGCTTATTCCAGATAACTTAATTTAAGTTTAAATTAAATTTACGCATTTACTGTTTTTTTTATAATGATTTGGTAAATTGAGCCGTTGAGGTTTTCTGGAACTTACTTAATGAAAGTATTTCGAAATATATTAATGCAAATTTATACTATGGTTTACATTATACATTAGATTATTTATAGAATTCGTTCAAAAATCTCTTACAAAATCGATTAAACATTTAGAGTAGGGTTCCGTACCCAAAGGGTAAAAACGGGAACCCTATTACTAAGCCTCCGACGTTCGTCCGGTCGTCACCGGGCTGTATCTCATGAACCGTAATAGGTAGACAGTTGAAATTTTCACACAGTATGTATTTCTATTGCCGCTATAACAACAAATAATAAAAATAAAATATAATTGAAAATTAAAGGGAGCCCCATACAAGAAACCTGTTTTTTGGCGTATACATAGTGCTAAATTTTGTACGATGGTACGGAACCCCTAGTGTGCAAGTCCGAATCGCACTTGGCCAGTTTTTCTAGGCTTAATAGAGGAAAGTATCCTATTATGAGACACTTTTTGTAAAACTTTAATATTTTCGAAACCAATGCACATATAAATCTAATTGTAAATTCTATTTATAACCTGAGATGTAATTTAATGAGTTTAGTTCAATTTTAGTTGTTCTTGCTTATATTTGTTTCCCCAATTTCTAAAAACTATTACCTTCAGATTTTTCTAATTTTATTTTTGGTCGCCTAATATGAGACCCAAGTGTTTTCCAATATGAGATATGTCTATATTAGGAGCTAAAATTTTCTACAATTTAAAAAGAAAAAACTGGTATTCATTTTAAGATGATTTTTTATTTGTAATCGATACCAGGTCACAAACCGAACAAAGGAAAAACTGTCCTTTTATTTCACCACAATCCTCATGAACCCATCGATAGCACGACTTACATCTAGCCCACTTTTCACCATGTCGGTCATCCGAAAAACGGCCAGTGCAAAATATGCACTACGCGTCATCATCGTCTCCAAAATCGTCATCATCTGAGTCCATGTAAATCAGATCTGGTACTGTATCAGGCGAATCTGATGAATCAGTAGATTGTTCTTTTTCGGTTTTCCTCCTTTTTTTCGTCCCTATTCTCTTCTTGGGTTTAGCACTCCCTTTTGGCTCACTAACAGAAAATTTTGTTTTCGGCTTTCTTTTGGTTTGGCTTTCGAAAAGGCCTTCCCTATATGGCGTTGATGTTAGGTATGAGTGGCTGGTCGGTAATCGCTGGAACTTTCCAAAACATACTCATGAGATGGAACGTTTACTTGATCTGATTCACGAATCGCAAATACATGTTCTCTGAAAATATTCCAGTTGCGTGGAAAAAGTCCTGTTTTCCGAAATAAATTTATGGATACTTCCATTATTGCTGCACTCTCATAAGCTCTACCAAATAATTTACATATTCTTGCATTTGGTATATTTATTTATTTATTTATTTATCTATCACTAGTTGTAATTACATAGATTTGCTTAAAAGAAAACCTAACCTAATTAACAACTAATGTTTGAGGGCCCATGGCTACTAGGCTATCTGGGCAGCTACCTGGGTTTATAACAGTCTTATTACTAACCTTAATTGTAACATAATGTCTTCAACAGTTTATTAACAATTACGCTTATTTTTAGGTGTTACTGCTATGGCTGGCTTGTCTACAACTAGGTGGAAGCCAAAATGGCTAAGCTGGGAGGTGGAGGAGTGCAAGGGTTGCTTTGGGAGGAGGAAGGTGTCTAAGGAGGAGGCGGAGGAGGAGGAGGGATCAGTTGCTCTAAAAGCTGCGCGGAAAAGGAGCAAGGAGCTTGGTCTATTTTAAAGCCAGTTAAGTTGTCTGTTTATTTTAACAGGATTGTAATTATTTGGTTGTGCCTCTTATTGATTATATCTTTTTCTTTTTAGGCTGTGTGCTGTTGGTATAGAACGATATATTACGAGTAGCTGGCAATTTACCACAAGACAGCAGGAATCGATGAAGTGCGCGCCAGCCTCGGTTCCGCACTCCACCAAATTGCCGCCGCGTTTGTACGAAGCGTAGGTGTTGTGCCTAGTGTTAGAGAACTAGTTTATCTATGTATGTTTGTCCTAGATATAAGCCATGACTATGTTGTAATGTATCGTAATATGATTTCTTATGTTTAGTTTAAGTGTAGCATTATGTTTTGCTATTTTTCTATTTATCTATAATTGTGTATTCTTTAGCTTAAAATGATTATAATTATATTAATAGTTTCTTTTCCTTTTTTATTTTTATTATAATTTTCCTAATTAATTCCTTTGCCTTTCTGTTTTCAGATATTTGAATAGGAGCTACTTTCTAATTCTAACCTATTGACACTTATACCTAAGATTGCTAATTTTACTTAGTAAAATTTGCTTCCGCCGTCTGCAGATTAGCTTTATTTTCCAAAATTCATTTTTTTGCATTTGGTATAGTCCGACCAGGATTGTGTGCCTGAATCCACCCAGATGAATGGCATGCCAATACAGAACCTCTGGGTGCGCCTTCCATTAAAACTTTTGTCATATTTTTACGTGGGAAAACTATAAGGGCCGGTACAAATGTTCTTCCGCATGCGATAAACGATCATAGGCGATCAGAGATGACCGTACTGATGGGACATCTCTGATCGCTTGATCAAAAAGCTCAATTTTGCACTTCAAGGCATTTTGCAAATTTATTGAAATTATTTTCAAAAACTAGTTACAATAAATTTTAGTCTTAGAGACGAAAAATTTTCCTCTTATAAACCAGGAAAATAGTTTTTCAGGCCCACTTATAAGTTCTCCGAAGGTTGTGTTATACATTTCAGAGTACTACTCTTGCCAGCATCGTTGATTTCATATTGGAGCGAGACCTTACTTGTTTTTGTTCCAATTGCCCAGTCTTTGTATGCATTAGTTTGTCTATGCCCTCGACTACTGTCATTTGTCTTTTCTTATCGACTATTCTATTATTTTAGTTAAAATGTGTCTATTCTTCTTTATTTCTCTTCATTCCTATGCATGTCGCTTGGATGACAACCTTACTAGCTTTTTTGTTTTTTTTATATTAAAAAGAGTAATAAATCATAAATAAAAATTATATGAAAGAGTGTTAACATCAAAGCATTTGTTCACAAGCAATTTGAGTAATAATAATTAGCACTTTATTTCGCCATCAGTATTTTTTTTTGGAATTTTTGGGTTTCATCATTTTTTATTTCATTTTCAATTCTTTTTGATATTTGCATCATTACTTATCATTTGGTATTATTTTATTATTTTATTACATTTTAATTTACTTTCATTTTATAGAACATAAGTGTGAAGTAAATGTTGCAGGAGAAAATCATTTAATGATTTATACGTTAAACGAACAGTCCTGCTAACCTAAATTAATTAAGTTAAGTGAAATAAAAGTGATAATAAATTAAGTGAAATTATTTTGAAATAATATAAATATTATTATTCTGTGTTGAATTTTTGCTGTAACTTGTGCATTAGAGGAACGTAATTAAGACAATTAAATTTGTGACAAATAGAATGTGTTTTTTTAAATAAAGTCGAAGATTTTTAATATACGAAAGTCTGCACTTCTTATTCAATTCTATATCCAACCATGCATGGCCCAGTCATATGATTTGCTTGAGCGTGTGTAGCGGCCATAAGACCATTTCTTATGATACCTCCCAATTTAAAATGCATTTAAAAATGCATTCCCATGTTATAACTAAACGCAATTTAGCATAAATTTCATTTTGTTATCAGTCATATATTCCGTTGACACATACATGTAACACAAAGTACACCGATATCTCCCCACAATTCCTCACTTCTTTGGCAGTTATCTCCAAAACCATTTACTGGACTCAAAAACATATCTGATTAGTGGATATAATGTAGATGCGATTTAATTTTACATACAAGTCAGTTTCGAAATAATTTTCTTACTTCTCCACAATTAACAGAGCCGAGAGTTTTGTCGAGTGGAATAGAGAGTTTGGTACTTCTCGATACAAATTCCCCGAGTTACAGAATTCCGAGTGGAGTTAAGTGTCAAAAGAACCCTCATCTCCACAACTCTTCGAGTTAGTGAATCCGGCCCCTGGGGGCAGCTAGCCCAATCCTCGGGGAGTTTGTTTGTCAAGCGTCTATATATCGCCTCGTGCAAGTAATTTTCCTCGTCAAGTTATAAACGATTAATCATTTCACATATAAAAATAAATAAAATTTGATTTAAAACGGTGTCCAGATATTGTTATACAGAATAAAACCAATAGAAAACAAGTTTATAGACACGTGCAATCATAAGTCGAACTTACTTAATCTGTGTTAAAATATCGATACGAATAATAAAAAGGTAAGTTCACTGCCACTGAAATAGTGAGTTTTTGTCGACTACGAGTCACTACCGAACGTACACTCCGCAATATTTTGACAGCAAACGACTACACTGGACTACGACTATCGTTCACTCCGCACTTTGAAGGTGGTCAGCAGGATAGTCGAGCGTAGTCGATTTAAATTCATTTGACAGTTCAGAGGTGACATGTAGAAAATGGCAAGTGCGGCTGAGGAAAATATAATTATTGTGCTAAATGAAGCAAATTCACCCATTTTTATGGGTAATAAATACTGTGTTGGCAATTGAAGAAGGTAAGAATCAAATTGTTTATTATAAAAAAATAGTTAATGTTATTGTATTTTAATGAAGGAAGGCATGTACTTGTTGAGATAACTCCGTATATTGCGGAGCATTTCATGGAAAATTTTCCGGAAACTATCGGTCCTTACGAGCCAGTTGATGCAACAGTTTCCGATACTAGCAATGCGGTTCCAGCGGTGATGCCGACGAAAAATGTAACCCTGCAGCGGAAAGTTATTCCAAATAGTTTAGCTACATCGTCTGAATCGTTGCAACTCAGCAATTTGGAAGAGGACGCAAGCGGCTTGGGTGGTAAATATAAATTTGTATTTTAATAGACGCTTTGTTCTTTCACTGCACAATTGAAAACCCTTACATTTTAATGAATTTTGTGTACCTGATCTAATGTAAATAATTAATCTTATATTGTATTATAGGCATGTGTATGGTTACCCGTCTGTGCAAGTTACATTGTTAAAGCGATTTTTCACAGCTATTTCTAGAACTGCATAATGTATCTCTTTCATCAATATATTCTTCCTACTTCACGAGCCTCTGAAAAAAGCCACGCTCATGCACAGGAATTTTACAGATTGCAACACTTCCTACATTCTCTATATTCTAAGTTTTTGCAGTATATATAAAATTCCGTAATTCTTTTTATTCAGAATATAAAATCCTGTCAAAGTGGTTATAAACATTATTACTGTCCCACGAACCGTTATAGAAATAAATATGAAAAATTGCTTCAACAATTAATTTGCACAGGGTGGTATCCATACACATTCATCTAGGACATCGTGAAAAATGCTGCAAATGCCGTATACAAAATCTCAAATCTAGTTTGTTACACTATCGAAAGCTGTTGGTGATGGTTTAATTTATAAGGTTGGATTATTCTATAAAGGTGTTGTTTCCGTTCTGATCTTTAATTTCAGGACAAAACATTTACGTAAGGGGAACCGAACTAGAAAAAAATGGGATATCGCTGGGCACCTTCAACCCAAGTTTGAACTCGAGTGTAATTAGAGCCCCGCATAGTTTTGACGCGGTAATATACAAAAGCGAGCAAGTTACGAGGACAGGAGGCGGCACAACAGACGCAAAGACTAATTCAACGGTACTATGGGAGTCGTTTCAGAATTCGTTAAGATCGTTATTGTAGACTCTGGTAATCCTTATTTCGTTTAGTAGTTTAGTAGGCATGCATGTAATAATTGCGATTGACTTCTTGCAGCATCTCCTTATGAGATGCTAACCAGGTACTTAGTTGAAATATTTTAAAGAAAAGATAACCGTTGTGTTAGAATACCTAAAAGTTGAATAAGTAATATCAATAGTTAAATAGTCGTTAGCCAAATTGTAATCAATTGTAATCACAGACCCACCTAGCCGTCTCTATACAAAAAAAAAACGATGCAAAATAGACACAAAAGATAGATGTGCGAACCTCCCTGTCTTGGCAGTTTAAGAAAAGTCGATGTAACCCACCGGATAGCGGCATGTGCTTCAGGCTCCTTAATCTAAGTCCAAAACAAACAAAACAGTGAAAAGAGAGAATTATTAATAAACAAAAAAAGAAAACTTAATAAAAGTATAATAAGTAACAATAATTAATCGAAGGGATCATGATAGTGTCATAAAACGGACAATATTGAAACTAATAATGAATAACACCCATTCAATAATAACATCATAGCATCATAAAAACAATATTTCCATAAAACTTTATTACACAATAATGTGGTCAAACGAAAGTGATATTAATTAACAATAATAATAAGGACGAAAAAGCAAGAAAAAGTAAACCACCTAAAATAAATAACAAAATACTAACGAATATGTATAAGAAACCTGTAATATGTCCCCACGACAAAAAAAATTAGCTGCCTACCAATGGCCAGATGGGTAATGCACACCCCGACTTAGTACAACGAACTGTTGCGCCAAATTGGCCGAAGTGTCTTCACCGATAAAACACGTGTCATTGTCATCTGAGCGTATTGACGTTTGGTCAAAAAGTGGAAAAAAGCGTGCAGCAACACGAGACCTCCTTCTCTCCGGTTTCCCCTGCTGAAAGGATAACCCCGAGGGAAAACGTTGAGTTCGAAGAAAAAAGAATCTGAAAAAATCTAAAAACCAGAGAAACATCCATCACTAACGAAGAAGAAAATTTAAAATTTCTATAGCCACGTAAAAGAAATCAGTGAAAGGTGGAATTTACGAAAGGAATTAACGGCGATAGAAAGAAGGAGAATATTAAGGAGTCTGAGTACCGGTCAGTCGGGATATTTTTATCCAAAAGTTACCGCAAAAGCGGAAAGAAGATTTTCTATGGAACAGGGGTTCCATCACAAGTTAAGTATCTTGAAATGGTGCTCTAATTTGCCTAATACACTTATCATTAATTCTTTGATCTAGTTTGAAGTTCTTACATAATCATTACTAATTCTTTATGATGTAGCATATATTCTTAATATATATATATATATATATACGCATTTGAATATTAGTGTATAAGGTATAATTACGCCTTGTCAGAACATAATCGTCCCAGCACACGGCTGGTTGGTGACGGCGAAACTCCAGTGGTTGCTCGCATTAGCTATTATTTAATCAGAAATATCAAATGTGTTACAATTAATTGTCGTAGTATCGGTGTAGCAGTAGTACGGGTTATTCCGTAATTGGAAGTTATAGGTTCCACCGCTCAGTTTTGTGGGGCTATATTGGTTAAGTGTTTTAGGCCTGATAGTGCCATATTATTGATCATTTTGGAATACATTTACAAATAAATTTAAGTATAATAAAGGGGGTACCAGTAATATTGACCGGCGAGTATTTTCTTTCGTACCTCTAGTACCATCTCTACAGGTTTCGTGATCTACCCTTCCACGAGCGTAAGATCACGTGGCACCCTATTCGTGTCTTGTTTGGACATTGTAATTAAACCCACATCCTTCTCCTGAGCTAAAACGTATGTGCCAAAGGAGCACGTAACAAGTTCAACGCGTTTTCAATCAGTATCCAAATACATAGTGAAAAATCTGTTAATTCTTACAGCTAGCTATTTATTATTATTAATTGGTAACTAATTGTTGTAGCTATTCCATATTAACTTAATAATGGAATTGAATTTTCTGACTAACGTTTAGCAAAAATACATTAAATTTTAGCCACTCACATAATGTGTCTAAGTCACCAATCGATATAGACCTTAATGTTCACTGCGACTAGAAGAGGACAATGTGCTTCTAGGCGGAGTTGCCAACCTGATTAATGGCTACAGATGGCTACCGACAACACACCAGTGCTGAGAAATCAGTAATCAATATTGTAAAATACTTTAAACAAATATTTTAATACAATTTTTTTCTACAGGAAAGAAATGGAGTAGAAGTGCTGTGCTGAGGTTGATTTCAATCTACGGGGAAAAAAATGAGTTCCTCAACTCCGGGAAACGGCATGCTGACATATGGAAAAACATTTCTTTGGAAATATTTAGAAAAGAATTTCCATATTCTGGCAGCCAATGCAAGTGGAAATTTAATGCATTAAAATCGCAATTTAAAAAAAAGGACAATTTGGGTTCCACGGGAGCTGACCGCTACCACTTCCCGTATTTTGAGGAAATGTCACAAATTTTCAAGCGGAGTCATGCGGTAGACCAGTAGCTGACTCAGCTCATAATATAAGACCGCAGCCTCCACGGAAAGCAGAGGGGAGGCAACCACAGCCCAGCACTTCACGGGCGGCGGCTGAAATCAAGAGGATATTGGTGTAGAAGAAGCGGAGAATGGTAATACGCTGTTGGAGCCAACAACACCAAAGTGACGTCGTGGAAAGACTGTAGCAGAGACCATTGAGAAAATAATGGGAAAGGTTAGAGTGGATGGGAGATAACGGCACAATGAGAAAAAATATTTAAAAGACTTAGTGAAACTACAAGAGCGAGCAGTAAAAATGCTGTGGTAGAGTAGAACTGATTCAAAAATATTTAACATAAAATCTGTTTTAGTATTTCCATAGGAAGGTTGAGCACACTCAAATTAAATTAGAATTACTAATTTAATTTGAGTGTGCTCAACGCTCGTATGGAAAAACTTAAAACAGAAATTATGTTCAATTTTTATTGAATCAGTTGGTGAATATTCTTTAATAATATAGTTTTTACAATTAGTATATTTATAGGTATAACTTGTAAATTAGTATTAATTTAGAGCATAGATTTTGTTTTTAAAGTAACAAAAAAAAATTACAATTTAATGTTCGACGTTTATTTTTTAATATACCTCCAACGTCTCCTACTGCTCTACAATTCCCTGGCCATAGGTTTTCTAAATATGTTCAACATCTCTTGTTGTTGTCTGTTGTGACATTTGTGCGTATGAGTTGTCCGAATTTTGGGTTTCATTCCGGCGTGCATCCGAAAGCCCTTCATCAAGGTAAGTGTCGATTCTAGAATCATCTTTCAATAACTTGCCTTGCTGCTGCATGAATTTGTTAAAAAGTTTATCTAGACCACTTAAATTTCCTCTGTCAATAAAAAGCACCAAGCAATATTTAAGATCCGGATACGCCTTGTCCTCCGAAAATCGTTCACCATTTCGGAACAATAATGATGTCACGATAAATGCCCGAAATATTGTATACTCTTCTATAATGCGCTGAGCAAACAACAGCAAAACAATTAATAAATTCGATTTTATGGTTCAAATGGCTTGAATCGTAGCGGATATAAACATCTTCCTGTTAGTGTAAGCTTCTTTTTGATCGGAAGGAGGTTTAAGGCTACGTACGTCCCATCAATTGCGGCTATTACCTTCCTTCTTAATTTTTGTGGTTTCTTCTATATGAATAGAAGTTGCGCGCATTTCTTCTATACTGGGCCATGTAATTACATCACAAGATAATTTATTCAAGCAGTCTACACCTCGAAAAAATTCTTTTGATAAAGTTGACTTAGCCATATCAAATCGCTCGCCAACTGATCTACAAAGATTAAAAATAAACTTCTTTGGTTTTATTAAAGGGTGTAAAGTACCTGTAAGACTCTTGATTAGCCAATAGCCATATTCATGGTCGTCTTTAGGCAACTGGGGGCCCTGAGCACTTTAGGATATGTGGGCCCCTTAACAGAAGTTATTTTGTAACATACTTTAAGTTATCAACAGGACAAATAACGTAGAGTATGTTAAGACCTATCGTGCACTGGAGGCTTTTTGTCACGAAACTGTTTTGTTACCACCGTCAATTGCATTTGGCTGTAATATTAATGCGTGCATGAAGTGACGTGACAGCAACGTGACATTTTGGTTCCTTCGGCTGGCAACTTTTGGCTGCCGAAACTATCACCACGCCTTCCCGTTTATATGAATGTGCATGCACTGGTAATATTTTTGTCGCTGCTTGACTGCCATTGTTTTGTGAGACGTTGTGGAGCTAGAAAAAAACTTGCATATCTTTTTTTTAATTTCTTCTGCAACGATAGTGTGAGTGGAAGATATAAATAATGAGCCATTAATGCAAGAAGTACAAATGAGCCCACTCCTATACGGCAAAAACAAAACTTTCAAGGAATACTCTGATAGCAATTTGAAGATAAAAATGTGGGCAGAAATATCCATGAAGGTGTTTTTAGGCCTTAGAGTTACAGCAAGTCTCTCTTCAGGCTCAATTGTTGATCGCATAATGGTACTTTGATAAGTTTCAGCAGATCTCAAGAGCTGTAGTAAATCATCAAAGTTTTAACACTCATACGGAAATATCCAGCGAATTTTACAGGAGTGGATCGTAATTAATGTTTGATAAATGTGAAATATTCCTTCAAGCACCCTTCCGCTTCAAATTGGAAGAGCCCAATAGTGTTGATATTTTTAATATACTTATATTTATTCAAGAAGGATTTTTTTTAGATTCTCCGGTATATAGCAAAAGCTAAAAATGTTTTTAATTTGTTATTCTATCACACAACCCATTATCTTTTTGGTGGCAAGTTTCAAGTCATGGTGTGACTCATCAACAGGTCCCAAATGGCGAGATGGAGTGACTTGAAAAACAAATGAAAAAATAGAATAAAGAAAAGTAATGAAAAAGATTGAGAAAAATAGAAAAAAAATTTATTAAAAAAATTTAAAAAACCAGATTCATTCGAAAAGAATCGAACCTGTATACGCCCGCAGTGGGCTGAAAAAGAAAAAAACAAAAAGGAAGAAGAAGAAGCGTTTCGTGTTAGCAGAAAACTTTACACTCATCGGTACAGCTTGGTTTTCTGCCAGCTGTAGACGCTTGAAAGCAGATCAACTTGATCTCCTCTCATATGACAAATACACATATCACACCTGCCTCCTCGAAATTAATATGGATGAATGATGATATAAAACATGAGTTTTTTGGGTGACAGTTATTCACTGTGTGCGTACCAAACTAACCCACGGAAACAGGATGGCGACAGTGACCACGATGTTGTATAACAAAAAGTCCCCATTGCACGTTAGGCCTAACATGAACCAACAGTATACACATATTCGCTTCGCTGACTACCAAATAAATTGAGTTTGCCTACTGAAAGTATACCATGACAAATTTCGGAAATTTAAAAAATACTGGGGCTGCAACCACAGTCACTATACGTGACTTTGTATGAAAATTTGTTGCAATGTATAGAAGTTCCAATAAATCCCAAGGTCAGTAGCCAAACTCTAACGATAAAACTAGCCTTGAATGGGTTGTCTTACTGGTTGAAGATTTATTCATCGCTTTATTTACTATCGCAGGGGCTAGGGGGCCCCCATCGCGGTGCCCGGGCATAGCGGGCCCATGTGTAAAGATGGCTCTGGCCATATTACGGACAGAGCTTGCTTGTTGACAGGAATGCTTATATGTGCAGCATCACAAGAATTATTTAGGAGGGGAGTTAATTTTTCCATTGAAAATTCAAAGACACTGCAAGTCATGCAGAATTTTGCTGAAACTCGGCATTATTATAGTTCGTGACAATACGTTCAACAAACTTATTTATCCTTATTGGCTTTTCTCTCAAATAAGCTGTAACTATCGCACCCAACAATTCTTCGTCGTCAGTATCCGACTCCTCAGGGAGCAATTTTATGGTAATCATATTATCCTGCAAAGAAATGTTTGAATAATTCATATAGTACTACTCCTTTTTATTTATAAATTACCTGATTGCTTCTCAGAGTACCAAGTACCAATTGTTCAACCAATTGTACAGCAATTTGCAACTTGGTATTCATATATATGTAATTAATTTAAAAAATGTTCAAAACTGTTGAACATCATGCATAAGTGGCAAACTGTCAAAATGACAATCAAATTGACAGTTCAGATGACAACGATCGTTTACTCCGCCGTAGTCGTTCGATAGCGCAGCGTAGTTGTGTGATGACTTTCGACAGAACTACTCCACGACAGCGACTACACTACGCAAAGTGGCTGTAAACGCGCTCAGTTAAAAGTGTTTTTTAATTTTCTACCCTAATATCCTCTAGGATTGCTTTTTCCTGGACAGCCAGGGCACATGAGAGATTAGGCGTAAAACAGTCCAAGCAATTCAACTTCTTAGAATAATGCCTCAGAAAGCAAGCGCCTGTCGCTATACGAAAATTAACGTGCAATTATTAAGGCCTTGCGTTTCTTCTCTATTCCTCCCAAGCCCTCAGAATCTACTGCAACGATGTATCCCCATACGCCATACCCTATGAGACGCACCTAGAAATAATGCTAGTAGAGAAAAATGGGTTGGACACCCAGAGGCATAATATTTAAAGTTATTTCGATTTTTGCATGTCCGACTGTCCGTCCGTCCGTCCGTCTGTTTGTCTGTCCGTCCTCACGATAACTGGAGAACGGATTCACTTAGTGAGCTAAACTTTTGCACATGGGCTTCTTGAAAAAAAAGTAAATTTAAGTTCGAAAAAGGGACAAATCGGGTAACTCCTTTGTAGGATTACCGCATACAAATTTCGCTTGTTTGTATTTATTTAAACACTGCATGAGTATACGTAGACGTAGAGAGCTGAAATTTTGTATACTGCGTTTCATAGCAATAGTAAGTAAAGCTTCAAAAATGGACTAATTCGGGCAACCCCTTCTTGATGTTGGCATATACAAATTTAGGTTTTTTATCTATAATATAAAAAAGATTAGTCCTAGATGTTTTTATTGTACTGAAAAGTTTTTCAGAATATGAAATCCTATGAAATCTGTTAAAATCCTTTTTAGGGATCCGTACCCAAAGGGTAACAATGGGAACCCTATTACTAAGATTTCGTTATCCGTCCGTCACCAGGTTGTATCTCATGAACCGTAATAGGTAGACAGTTGAAATTTTCACACAGTATGTACTTCTATTGCCGCTATAACAACAAATAATAAAAATAAAATTAAATTAAAAATTGAAGGGGGCCCCCATACCACAAACGTGATTTTTTCGCCGTTTTTTCCTCGTTTTATTCTCATTCATTATTATTATCATAAGTAGGCATTTTATTTTTCAAATGACAACATTATTTTTTCACATGACGCCTACTCTCATTTGAAACAATAAATAAAAAGTACATAGTGTTAAATTTGGTACCATGGTACGGAACCTTTCGTACGCAAGTCTGACCCGCACTTGGCCGGTTATTACTGTCCGAAGAACCGTTCTAGAAATATATCTGAAAAACCACTTCAAAAATCAAAATTGCACAGATGTGTGACCATACGAAATTACATACGGACATTCATCTAGGGTATATTAAAAATTGGTCTTTAACCAATTCTAGCTTTTTGACTTGTTTATAAAACTCTTATACTTAGATTTTATTCTAGACACAACATAAAAGCTGTGTGTCTTTGATATTCGAGTTATTTACTGCAACGTCGCAAGTGAGAACTTAACCCAACAATCCTTCAGCGAAGCTGGGACCACTATATAGCATATTCACAAAGGCGCAAGGTCAAAGGAAAAATTACAGTAGAGAACCATAGCTGCATGAGCATAAACATGAATGTTAATTAATATTATTACAACATTTCATACGACAGTCGCAGACGATCAGTAAACGATAGCACTTGGTTTTATAAAAAATAGGCCACAAATCAGAAACATCAAACGGCCGTCGATGAAATGAATTTGCATTTGGGGAGGTTTATTTGCAAACCATTATTAGTCACCCAACTCAATAATACAATGGGACGACCAGGATATAATTGCACATCATCAGCATACAGGTGAATTTTACAGTGCTCGGTAACCTCAGGATGCTCAGGATATACATACTGAATACCAAAGGACGCAAAGTAGATCCTTGAGACCAACCACGATTAAGAGCCAAAGTATCACAAAAATTTTCCCTCGAGTTGTCCGCTGCACTGCAACCTATCAGGAAAAACAAAACTGACGATAATAGAAAGTACAGTTGAATGAAACTTGATTAGTGGATAACTTAGCAAGTAATTTGGAGTGGCTTACCGAATCAAGTCCTTTAGAAAAATCAAGAAGATCAAGGACACATAGTTCTTCCTTATCTAGCCAGAAGCGTATGTCGATTGTAACTTTTAAAAGAGCTGTTTCGCAACTATGAGATTTGCGGAAACCAGATTACAATATCATCAGAAAATTATTAGCTTCGAGATGTTGAACAATTTATCAGGTCAATTATTTTTCCATCAATTTGTCTAGAAAAACTGATTGCCCGGAAATCTTCTGGATCCTTGCGATTATTGGTTTTAGTCACAGACAGAACTGTAGAAATTTTCCATACCGAAAGGAATTGAGAATTAGTAATGCAAGCAGTGATGATATGAAGAACAGGTTGGACTATTCTAGTTAAAAGAATTTTTATAAATGGGAATGCCCATTTTAGGCCCTACACCTCCAGACATGAGAGATTTCTTAAACGATGCATTATGATACTCTGAACATATTTTATTAACAATGTATAATTTCGTTTAAGCGGAGAAAGCCGGGGGTGTCAAAGGTAGTACAGAATCGAATTCCTAAGAAGAAGTTTGAGTACCCACGCTCCCATGCTCGGAGGCTTAAATAGCTATTTATAGCCAGCCCCATACTCTGTTTTTTAGTATTTTCCTCTTCTTTATTCTAACTGAGGTACTAGATTTTTCGCACCTTAGATCGCCTCTAACTCGGTAGGGTTATGTCTTAGCGGAAAACGGGTTTCACTGCTCGCCTCTGCTCATTACCACCTACAATTTACATAAGAAAAATTTTGTCTGCATACCTACTTTTAGGGTGGGGGTTGAAACCTCCGGCGGCGGGGGTTCAAATACGCATATATGTCATATACAATTAAACGTCACGGGTGGTGTACTTTTCCCCGATTGAGAAAACTTTATCGGGATGTTTTTGCCGCCGGAGCACCCATATTCTTCCATTTGTGATTTTTCTTCCATGGCCATTAGTGCTGTGAACATTTTTTTTATAGGAAGCTATTTTCCACGAGGCACCAATTTCACGCAATCACGAGAAGTAGAATAGTCCACTTTTTCACTCAAGAAAGTCGCTTAAGCTACATCCGATCGCCAAAGCTTTCCGCTGCTGAATTGAAATAAACATTGTTAATAAAATATTTTCAGAGTATCGTAATGCATCGTTTAAGAATCTCTCATATCTGGAGGTGTCGATTGTATGAAAGTGGGCATTTCCCTTTAGGAGGAATGCCATCATGGCTAGCCGTCTTCGACTTAATAGCTCTCACAGCATCAACACAGTGCATTAACACATCTAAGGCAGAAGACTCATATATAATTAACATCACCATTACCTAACACAGGGCCTTGATAAGGACTACTAATTGAAAAGGAGGAATATGTATATTAGAGAAGTGCAGATTCAATACATTGCCATAGGCACCAATTTTAGGAAAATTATCCCACAATTTTCTAGAGGTTAAAGAATCATATATAATATAAGAAGTCAGCTATAAGCTTTCAGCCGAGAACCATTCTCGATAAACCACAGAGTTCGAATAAGAGCATACCTACCCATCATGAAGGATAATGTACAATTTCCTGCAAAATATCTATTTTGTTCTCAAACTAAGTACATAAAATGGTATTATCCCAGGCCAGTATGGCATATTCAGAAGCACATCAAACATTGATGGATTTATCGCATTAAAGTAAGTTGGGAGATTGTTGACAATGCTGAGTGAAGTTTAGATATTGAAGTATAAATGAAAATGTGTCAGTCATGCTATTACATCCAAGCATGTAGACATTAAAGTCTCCCCCAATGATAACATTTGAGTACCTATGTACAAGTGGTTATCACGTGAAAAATTAATTGGCGGGTAGTATATAGCAGAAAGTGATCCCATTTTGGTACCAAATTTAACTTCAATACGTAAAAATTCTAAGAATGTAGTGTGCGAAACAATCATAATTCGTGAGCTCAACATAGCTAACATAAACGGCTACACCGCCGCCCATTTGTCCTGATCTGTCAGTTCTTAGGAGGCTGTATACATACGTAACGCACTGAAAGACTGTTGCACACGCGTAAGCAAATCGTACGGCTTCGCATGCACAAGCCAAGTCATACGATTTGCATGATCGTGTGTAGTGAAAGTCAGAGCTCGAGTTGAGACTGAAGTCCGGCATGAATGAAATCTGTCGAAACTATCGCGTACAAGCAAACCTGACGAGTTGGCTCTAGAAATGAACTGAAGGCGACAAAAAAGTCGTTGCGTGTGGAGGCAAACCTATCATCCAATATATCAAAGTCATAAGATTTGCTTGTGCGCAATAGTTCTGATCGATTTCATTCATACCAGACTTCATAGTCTCCTGGCATTTGTTACACATGTTCACGCAAGTCGTGCGATTTGCTTGAGCATGTGTAGCGGCCTTAATTAAGGGCTTCAGTCAAGTTTCACACACTAAGATAACATGTATGCCCGAGGCCGAAAATATATCATGCAACTCATCTAGCTTAGGCCTTAAGCTTCTAACAATAAAATTTACAATATTGGGACCACTTTCCTGTTTGCAGAAAATGCTTAACGAGTCTTACCCAGTTCGTCGAAAAAATATTAATACTCATATGGCTATACTAGTGCAGAAATCCAATAATTTAGATAAAAGATTAAAGAAAGAAGTCACGGAAACAAGTACCTATATTACAAAAATTATGAAAGATTCAAGAATCAAGTTGCATGTTATTAAAGCTATATTAAATATACAATATTAATACAATGGTAAAAAAAGCATTTATCGTCTCAATAGATAATTAAGTACATGCACTACGCTTCTTTCGAATTTGCTTTAGCAGATATTTGATCATTGATATTCGAACAAAGTACAGAATTTCTCCCTGCAGTAATTGATTCAGCAAGTTGAACAAGATTATCCATATTATCATTATCACATTCTTTTCTACGCACGTGCCCTGTCCCATTGCGAGTAAGGACCGAATGAAAGAGTGTATTCCTTGTAAAGCAAAATTTTTCGCAAAATTCCCTGATTAATTTGGGTTCAACTTTCGAAAACATAATCTCTGTTATCAGAGACAAATCGAGAGAGAATTTGATTTAGAGGCGACCTGAACTATGTTGAAAATATGTGAAAATTTGTAAAAAATAAGTTGTTGGAAAGTTTTGGTTCAGTAATACGTCTTTTATTAAAAAAAAAATATATTATGATCCTTTTGCAATTGTCCAACGAACGTACATATATCTGAGGCGGTCTCTCCCAGCAATTCTAGAAAATGTTCAGATTCTACTTTTAAGCTTAGGTCGGCAGCTTCTGAAGGAACATTGCCTGCTCTTTACTAGTGATGATATCGCATCAACTGGCTCCGTTATTGTAACGTGCATCTGATATTTTACACCAAAAGGCTGTTGTATGGAGTTATATGGAGATAACGAATAAGCTTTGATGGATGAGATTTTGGGTTGGGTTTCAGCAAGCTCACTTCCTGTTGTAAATCAACTCTTCTCTTAACTGAGCTATTACGCAATTAATAGTTGTTATCACAGATATTATCACTTCATTAATTGTTTTGGTTATTTGCTCCTTAGCAAATTTATCCAAGATTTTCATAAACTTTCAGCACAACAAACAAAATAAAAAATATTAAAAGCATAGTGACAAGATATTGCGACACATCCGTTTATAGTGACCAAATTATTCGGACCAAGTAAACTGGATATTTTAAAGCATCGCGAATTTGGGGTTGGAGGTTGGCAATGGAGGGAATGGAAAGAGGGGAAAGTGGTAAGGGGGTGGGAGTTGACAGTAGATATAGAAGTCCGATGGGGATGGAAATGGATGGCTAAAGTGGAAATAGAATAGTGTGCTGAAAATAGAGAGGTAGGCTGGAAACTGGTGGATTAGGGTATTGGAAGGGGATAATGGCGTGGAGGCGGTAATGATAAAAGGATGGAGACACAAAGGTTAGGCAGTAGATAAAGAAGAGAAAAGAACAGAACAGTGAGGTGCTTGGGTTCCGGAAAAGTGTCATATATTAATGAGGGAGAGGAAATCGAAGAGATATCGGAAGACCAAGAGGAGATCGGGGGAAACAATGAGAGAGTGACAGAGTGTCAATTACACATCGCCGTTAACAGCTTCCGAAATAGAAAGCGCTTTTCAAATCCGAGAGTGGAATCGCCCAAACCCCGGCTGATCGAAGTTAGAATTAAACAAGTAAAAAAGCTAAAATTGATCTAAGACCAATTCTTATGATACCCTAGATGAGTGTCTGTATGAAATTTCCTATGGTCACCCATCTGTGCAAATTTGATTTTTGAATATACCACTAGAACGGTTCGTCGGACAGAGAAAATTATTATAACTAATCTTATAGGATCTCGTATTCTGAAAAAGTTTTTAGCACAATAAAAATGGAATGATCGTTTTCACAGTACAGGTAAAAAACCTTAATTTTTATATGGCAACACCAAGAAGGGGTAGCCCGATTTTGTCCAATTTTGAAATTTTATTTGCTTTTACCATGAAAACATCACGTACAAAATTTTAGCTTTGTAAGTCAACGTGTTCACAGGCAGTGTCTGATCAGAGCTCTTTTGTTCTGATGAGCGAAGCAGTCAAGGTACACTTTTGAGATGTTGTTAAAAAGAGAACGACGCCACAAAATTCCAATTAAATAACACGTTACGCTTCACGCTTTGAACAACTAAACATTTATTTTTTAACAAATATAACTTTTTAAATATTATTTCCTAAAGCTAGATATGAATTATAAAATGCTAACTCAACAAAAAATGAACATAACATTTCTCACGTAAATATTTTCACGAGCCAGAATCAAGAAAAACCAAAATGTCCAGTTACGTCTGGGTGTTAAGTGAACACACGTGAATTACGCAACACGAAATTAATTTTTAAGGATAATTTTCTATGTTATGCTAATTTTGATGTTATGGCAATTTTCCGTGTTTGTTGTAAATAAACGTTGTCCAAATATATATTGGAAAACTTAAAGGAGTTGCCCGATTTGTCTAATTTTTGAACTTAATATTACTTTTTAGCTCTCTAAGTATACGCGTTCTCGCGTTATAGTGAGCATAGACAGACAGACAGACGGACAGGCAAATATCAAAATAACTTTTAATACAATTCGTGGGTGTCCAATCCATTTTCCTCTACCGTAATTATTTCTGTGCGTTACAAACGGAATGGCAAACTTAGTATATCTACCATATAGATTTCATCTAGGGTATAAAAACCTTGATTGTCTATGTGGGCTGCAGTTTATGACCCCGACCAACAAAGTTGCCCGAACCACAAAAAAGCATGGACTACAAAAACTGTTTAAAACCTTTAGTATATAATACACTGCAAATAAAATCTTAAAAAACCGACTTCAAAAATATAAACTAAAGGAATAAAACTTTAAAAATAATTCTGTGATCACGATTCAATTACTGATATAATGCATATAAGTTGAGCATGAGTCATTGTGCCGAGTAGAAGCATCCTCACTTCTCTCTGCATAATTTGCTTATTATCAGTAGCGGTAATAATAAATCAGTCGAATTTTTACTTGTGAATTCTTTTCATAATAGCTTCGCGTGTTGTGCTGAAGTGGCTTTTAATATAAGTGGAGAAAGTTTTCTATTGAAATATATTAATTATTTAACCTAAACCTAAACCGACTCTTAGTGGTGGAAGTGACACGACACTCACGACGTTGGATCTAAAAAGTGCAATTGATACACTGAAACAACATTTTGATTCTAAAATTAAATCACTGGAGTCCAAATTGAGTGCCAAATTTAATAATTTTCTAATATCAATTAACAGTTCTATTCAAGATGTAAAAGTGCCTGTGTCGACTCTCAATGATAGGTTGAATAACCTTGAAAGGTCCGCTGTTAATCATGACGTTATGAATGCTGCATCAATTAGAATTGAGCATCTGGAGCACAAGGTTGATAATATGGAAAAAATTGCAAGAGCTTCGGATGCATTCATTTTTGGTTTGCCACAGGCCCCAAAGGAAAATCTGCAGGTCATATTCAACACATTAGCTCAGAACATTGAATGCCCAACATCTACGCAAACAACTATATTTCGTTTACCACAAAAAAAAGCGCAGTAACGACCATCCCGCCATGTGATTTTGAAATTCTCTAATCCCACTGAAAAACTTACTTTTGTTAAAGCCATCAGGAAAAAGCAACCTAAATTGTGTGATATTGGTTTTAGTGGTGAAGGTAGTATTTTCATACAAGAAAGTCTCTCATCAAGAAGTAATCAGCTCTTTCAAGCCGCTATTAAATTAAAACAAGCGAAAAAGATCAATTCTGTATACACTTTAAATGGATTTGTATATATATACGACCTGATGACAGCAAAAACGTTGCCGCCGCAAAAATTGTTAAACTGGATCAACTTAATTCGTATAGCATATAACTGATACGCTGTTGGGCATGTATAACTTGCTGATATTCTGCGATAGTATTTCTTGGACAGTTATCTGGAGCAGAGTGTAGTAGTATTTGAATTATGCACATTATTTTTCTATTATTTTTCTTCAACATTTCAATTCTTTTATTTTATTATATTTATATTTTTTTTCTTTTCTCATTACATCAAATTTTTCTATTTAAATTATTTTATTTTATCTTTAGCAATTTGCTTTGTAGGTTCCTAATTTGCTTTGTTTTTTTTTTCTTCTCTTTATTTTAGTAGGTATGTCATATTGTAGTTGCAAGTTTTTGCATTGCACTTCGTATGTTTATTTTCTCGATATTATGGGTTTACTTGAAAATACGGTCACTGTAGATGGGGCAAACGCACTGAAGACTTTTGTGAATGATTATAAAGGTAACTTAAACATATGTCATCTTAATGTTCGCAGTATTCTTTCGGATTTTAAAGATTTTAAATATGTTTTTGCTGATAGTAATGTAGATGTAATAGCAATATCTGAAAGTGGCTGAATGTTGGCATAGAGGATTATGTGGTTGATTTACCTGGTTTTACACTTTTTAGAAATGATAGGACTTAAGCGAGAGGTGGAGGCGTGACCTTTTATATAAGAAGTACATTCAGAAGTAGGGAAATCTGGAAGTCAAACTCAACATCATCTGGAGCTGAGTACCTTTTTGTCGAGACTTCTATTGGGTGGAATAAAATATTGCTCGGCTGTGTATATAAGCTTCCGCGTATCTCGAACTTAGATGACTTTTATAATAATCTTGCACAAATTAGCAGCGCTTATACTACAAACATTATATGTGGGGACTTCAATATTAATCTTTTAAAAAATGATAACAGTTCTAGGGATTTCTTAGCGTATTTAAGCACTTTAGGGATGGACGTAATTAACAAATCACCAACAAGATATCATGGAGGTGGGAGATCCTTGTTGGATATTTTTATAACCAATAGCTTAGCAATGTTGGCTAACCACAGTCAATTTCACGTGCCGGGCATAAGTGATCACCTAGCCATTGTAGCATCCTTTAATGTACCAACACCATCTCCAGCATGTTCTAGTATTATTACCTATTGGGACTTTAAATCAATGAACCTAGAGGAATTACACCTTGCTGCTAGTGACATTTGCTGGAATTATTTATATTCTGTAAGTGATGTAAATAATCAGGTTACTTACCTCACTAACAACTTATCCTATCTTTTTGAAACATTTGTACCTATTAAAACTTGTAATGTTAAAAATTCTAACTCACCTTGGTTTACTAAGGAAATTGAACTGCTTATAGTTGAACGCGATTATGCATATAAATGCTGGAGAAGGTTCGGAGGTATACTGCTCCGGAATAACTATTCCTTCTTGAGAAATAAAGTCACTAACTATTATCAGAAAAATCTAGATCTATCGTTGCCCTCTCGCGAGCTATGGAAGAACATTAAAGCAATGAATATAACCAAAATAGACAAGCTCGATACTCACCTAAACTTGAATGAGCTAAACGACTATTTCTGCAGTTCTACAGGCGTTGTATTTAATAGTTTCGTTCCTGCATTTTACTCTACAGGTTATTATGACGGGGATTTTTCATTTGTGAATGTGACCGAGCGGGAAGTCATTTGGGCTCTAAGATCAATCAAATCTAATGCTCTCGGTCTGGACAATATTAATCTCAGGTTTCTCAAGTTAATCCTCCCATTTGTAGTCAGGCCAATTACTCACATTTTCAACACAGCTATTATAGCAGGAAGTTTCCCAACGCTATGGAAATTGGGGAAGATCATACCTGTGAAAAACTTCCTAATGCAAATCTACCGTCTTATTATAGACCTATTAGTATTTTACCTGTTTTATCAAAAGTCCTTGAAAAGCTTCTCTTTGCCCAGCTTATAGGTTACATTGAAATGTATGGACTCTTAAACTCAGTCCAATCTGGATTTCGCGCCAAGCATAGTACAGTCTCAGCCTTGCTAAATTTAGTTGAAAATATTAGGAATAACACAGAGAATAATATGGCAACAATTCTATGTCTTCTTGATTTCAATAAAGCTTTTGATTCGATAGATTTTAATATATTGTGCAATAAACTTAAAACTGAATACAAGCTTTAAAGCCCCACGCTAAAACTAATGTACTCATATCTATCCGGCAGGCAACAGGCGGTTGTAAACGGAATGAAGTGTTCCCAGCATAAATCATTATACTTGGGGGTACCGCAAGGGTCAATTTTGGATCCTCTACAGTTTTGTCTCTACATAAATGACCTAGTAAAAGTTCCTAGACAGTGTTCCCTTAAACTTTATGCTAATGATGTCCAGTTGTGCATATCTACAAGTATAGATGATCTGCTTCTGAATGTCACCAAGGCCAATATGGATTTGGAACTTATTTCTACCTGGGCAAAAATGAATAATCTTACTCTGAATCCTGCTAATTCTCAATCTATAGTCATCTTTAAAGATCACGTCGATACGTCTCATCTGCCTTGTATGCCTCTTAATGATGTGCATATTCCGTTCGCTGACTCAGCTCGACATCTCGGGGTGTATTTTGATACATCTCTTAATTGGAAAAAGCACACAAATGTTCATGTTCAGGTTGGAAAAATTTATGGTGGTTTAAAGGGCTTATGGCGACATGCATCCCACACTCCTAGAGATACAAAGATTCGTCTTGTGAAGGCTCTGTTACTACCAAATATAACTTATGTCTGTGAAGTTCTTGGCAACTTGAATAGTAAATGTCGTAATAGGATAAATGTTGCATATGTGCAAGGTACATCTATTGGCTTTGTCGACGTGAACATATTTCTGAATACTCCAAAAGTATACTGGCTTGCTCGCTTGATAATTATATTCGTTTTAGAATTGCCTATATGATGTTCAGGATAGTTAATTCTATGTGCCCTAATTATTTGCGTGATAATATTATCTTTCTCACATCAGCTCGTACAAGGGTGCTACTTGTACCGCGGCATAAGTTGCATTTCAGCACTGGTTTGTTCATCGTCTACGGTGTTTGTTTGTGGAATACACTCCCATTTGAAATTAGAACAACCCGCTGTCCTGTTAGCTTCAAGAGATTGTCATTTAATCGCTTTTCTAGTATGTAATCTTATCTCATTAGTGTTCATGAATTCAATTATTTAATTTCTTTAATTTAATTTATTACTTGCATTCATTTAACTCTTGTATCTCTAGTTTTAATTATAGTAAGTACAACATAGATTAACATATAACGAAATTTTTGTGTGACTCAGAATTATCTTTTTGTATTGAATTTATCTTGGAGTAGGTGCAAATTAAAGAGCTTGATCTCACTTGTGCTCTTTTAATAAAGAATTATTTATTTATTTATTTATTTATACTTACATATCTACCTACATACCTACCTACATACATATCTCATAGTACTCATAATATCACAATACTATACCTACCTGAAATCATAATATTATGACATCATAATGACATTTATTTACCAAGCACAATAAGTAATCATAACATCAAAATACTTCCGATGTACAATAAACACTTGTCGTACGTAAAGAAATATGAGACACAGCAAATTACGCTGTAAACTGCATGATTAGGTCGCCCTTCCCCAATACACAAATTGCATCAACGTAAACAAGCGAAATCGGTTAATGCAACCCAATAAAGTGGCGCGCAAGCAACAAGCAGTGACAAAATATCGATCACTGACCACGAATTAGCATGAGGGCTTCAATGACGAAATAAGAATAAATTGCTGTTCGGGTAAGTGTTCCAGATGCTGTAAGTCAAATGTACATTTGAGTGTACATGGGTAGTCATGAGGTGCAAATATAGTGATTCAACTTACCTCTGCAAATAAATATATATTATATGAAGAAACCCATAAAAACATTTGAAAAACTCTAAAAGGAAATTGCATTCTTCATAATGGACATGTCGATGTGCATCTTTTATGTATTGGCATTTGGAAAAACCAAATATTTACCCAGGTAAATACTGAGCGGGTGAGGGTTAATCACATGAAACATATGTATATGCGCAATATGCTTAGTGCCTGACCCACATATCAGGCACTGCATGTTGTTCTTCGTTTTTGCAGGTATATAACCTACAACCAGTGCACTATGCTCGTTTCGTTTAGATATGGGAGATACTATGTGCAATATGTTTGGGCTTGACCAACATACATGGCGCTACATCAAAGTTAACTTACTCTCATAAAATATTCCCGCGCTTTTGTGTTAGGTTATCTTTGGCTACATGTTGTTCTTTGTTTTTGCCGCATATATAACGCAAACCAATAAACTATGTTCGATTTCTTTAAGAGCAGGGGAAAATGTTTAAAATTGATCACATCGCGAAATTGGTTATTCCTAATACATAAATCGATATATATAACAAGGCGTGCCGAATGTCTATATTAACTCTAGTTTCCCAATTTTCGCCCCTCTACAAAATTTTTCCTGATCACCAATTGTCAAGAAAAATCGATCGATGATCTAAAATAAAAAGCCGGTGCGTCGTTAGAGAAAATATAGTTTTTTTGCAGTAGCGAACAAGTGAACAATTTATCCCCGACCCACGGTAAGGTCTGTTATTCTAAAATTTGGCAAATAATTCTAAAAGAAAAAAATTCACAAAAAATGGATCTTCGCAAACCTCTGTCGGAAGAAGAAATGTTGGAGATCATGGCGGAGTTCTCTGACATGGACGATGGATTAGAGGACGATCAGAATGAATCTGTCGAATCTTTTGCCAGAAGTAAATTCCGCAGGCGAATTGGCGAGGAAATTGCTGCAAGAGGAACCGATGAAAGTAGTGACGAGAGTGAGGAAGAAATTACAAAAGAATACTGCAGCAAAGCCAGTATTTCTGAAAGCAGATTTCGGCCGAAGTTGCGCGTTGTGCCTGAAAATGCATATTTTTCTATGCGAATTTTGAGATCCGTTGCTTCAACGAGTGCAGCTGCAAACGAGACAATGCAAGAAAAAGAATCGCAAGTTGAAATATATCCAGAAATTCATGATTTGGTGAGCATAGCCGATAAAAAAAGTAAGCGATGCATTGTTTGAATGTTTTGACGAATCAGAGACAGATGTGAAAAGTGAATGCGAATATTTTTCAAAATATTTACCACCTCAATTTTTCACTGACGTTGCGAATTTTACAAATATCTACAGTGTGAAACAAAATTCGAAGTTTCAACCAACATCCGAAGCCGAAATTCGCAAGTTGTTTGCACTACATTGTATGATGGGAATTTTTTTAATTTCCGCGGATCGCAATGTTTTGGGAAAAAGGGACTACATTACCCATATTCACGGAGAATATGTCACGCAATCGATTTTATGCATTTGCATCTTGTAGACACACATGTGATACCTCATAATAATGATAAATTTTATCGTGTGCGGCCGATTATGGATGCAGTTAGAAAACGTTTGTTGGAGCACCACTTGGAAGAAACACTTTGTGTCGATGAGCAAATTATACCGTTCAAAAGACGTCTGCAGATGAAACAATATATGCGAGGAAAGCCATGTCCATGGGGTATGAAGCTCTATCTGCTATGGGGTAAAAGTGGAATGCCGTACGATTTCATTGCCTATCAAGGCTCGACCACTGAAATCGAACCGGCGTTCTTGGAAAAACTTGGTTTCAGCGCGACTATTGTTCTCGAGCTATTGAGGCGAGTACCGCGAGATTCGGTAGGCCATAAATCGTACACAGACAACTTTTTCACAACGTAATCACTGTTGGAAATTCTTGCGAAAAGAAAAATACTCGCTGCTGGAACAATTCGTGTCAATCGTTTTCAGAATCCACCTCTACCGAATGATGCAGAGATGCGAAAGAAAGGCCGTGGCTGTGCGGAACAGGTGATCAGCCGTGACAGAAAAGTAGTTGTTACGAAATGGTATGACAACAAAGGTGTTTATTTGGCATCAAACTTTGTTGGAATAAGCGTGCCGGATAAAGTGCAGCGTTATGACAAAAAGGAAAAGCGGTACATTGAAGTCGATAGACCTGAGATTGTGCAGCTATATAACCGAGGAATGGGAGGCGTAGATTTTCTTGATCAAATGCTGCAGTACTATCGAATTTTTATTAAATCCAAAAAAATGGACTTTGCGTGTAATTATGCATTTCTTCGAAGTGGAATACTGGACCAAATGCTTGCGTTCAAAAAAGGGCTGGCTTATACCCCCGTTAGCGTTTCGCCGCAACAGCTATCAGGTAAAAAACGGGGGCGTCCCTCGCACTTGACTGGATTTTCTTCTCCGGATGAGGAGGAAGATATACATGGACAGAAGCGACAAAGTTACTTTTCTTCACCACCAATTAATACCCGTTACGACCAAGTCGCTCACTTTCCACGCTTCGATTCGACGCGTAGTACATCAGTTCGATGCGAACTACAAGGATGCAAGCAGAGAACGTATTTCTATTTTCGAAATGCAAAGCACATCTGTGCATTCGGCGAAATTCTGAATGTTTCTTCGAATATCATCGAAAATAACTTATTTGTAATGCCATTTTATAAAAATGTTTATACTTTTATATTCAAAGTAAATCACCCATTAAATTATATTTCAATAAATTACAATTAAAATAAATCATTATTACATAATAGGCACTGTTTTTTCACTCAAAACACCTTTCATTAGCTCTCGTATAGTCCCTCACTTTTTATATGAAGGAGTCGGAGTTTGACTACCATGACTACCCATGTTCACTCAAGTCTTCATCCCTCACCGACCACACCTTTACAGGCAGGTACAAATTTATTACTGTAAAGTACTTCTGTGACCCATATGACTAAAAATCATCAATAAAAAAAGATTTCCAACCGTGCGTTTAAGATGGGTACTGAAAGGGAATACGATTACTCGAGATATTTAAGCTAAATAAGTATGCCAGTGTTTTGAAGTTAAGTTATTCTAACTTTTTGCTCATATTAACCATATATATTAAATATCTATTTATATATCTATTATTAACAATCCTGTAAGTGTGTTTCCCCATACGTTTGAATTGTTGACCTAATAACTTTCATACATAATAGTGGGAAATTCTAAAAAATAAGTGTAGTAGTTTCTTGAAAGTTAAAATAAAGTGAACAGAGTTGATTTGTTGCTAGGAAATAGAGCACTGATCTTGAACCCAATTTACCAATGCATTCATTTCAGTCACTTAATGAAATTTGCGTGTACGTTCTACTAACGGACAAGTACAGTAACAGACGCACCTCCCATTTTTTTATGGTTTATTCCATGTGAAATATATTGGAATCTCAGATGTAACGTTCTTTCGAATTGACCGTATGTATTTTGTTGCTTACACAATTCAAAGAAATCAGTTAGTCTTGTTTTTGGTGCTGTTAGTGGCATTCCCATTGCTTTTTGCGTTGAAGTAAACAGGTTGACCATTTTCAATATGTATAGCCATATCCGTGATTGCTGGATCTCGTTCATGTATGGAAAAGCATTGAGCTCGCAATATTGCTTCGTTACTGCTGATGTATCCCATCTGGTAGCGTTTTATTTCGTCGTTTTCATTTTCATTTTGAACTGCAAATACTGCCATATCACTGCTTTTATGAACATATTTGCAAATGTATTTAATTGATATTGCAGAACTTGTTTTAATCTATTCTGAGGCTAAACATAACAGAAGTTGGCAGGTGCCGGTTTAGATTGGATGAACTGAAATTCAGAGTATTTTTATGGCAGAATCAATAACAATTTTTTAGTCTTCGCTAGCCTTTTATTTAAAGTATAAAATAAAAATACAAACCAACAATATTCATATTAATAAAAAATAAAAAATAAAGAAGAAATTCAAAGTTGTAAAAAAAGTAGAAACAAAATGAAAATAGAGCGAATAAAATGGTAAAAAAGAAAAAAAAACAAATAATATATAAAAAATAAAACGAATCCAAATGATAATCCAACCGGTGAAAAAAATGTGTAGTGCCACAAGTTTGGGCGTAAAAAGATGCAACATGCAGCACGGTGTTGAGAAATGAGGCGTGCAGCTGTGTAGCAAACAAGCAAAAGCAACTGTTTAGTCTGAAAAATATAATATTGAATTTGTTTTCTACCAATTATCATTTTATTTAACAGATTGGGCGTCAGAACTTGCCCTTGTAAGGGGACCGATTTCAATACCTCCGGTCCTTTTGGGGTGAAGCTGAAAGGTAGAAACTTATATTATTTTAATTTAGGCATCAATGCTTGCTCGTCACTACAGACTGATGTCAATTTCAATTCAACTGACCCGTCTGAGATGAATGCTCAGATCGCAATGGTCACTGCGTTGAGCAGCGCGCTTTATATACGCTTCGAAAAGCATTGCGTCAAATGGGCTCCATTGTGAATGAGCGTAGCCGAGTGGTGAGTAGAGAGAGCTGTGTGTTGTCTTCTTATTCTGTTGCTGTTGACATTTGTATATGTCTTTTATTGAAATCGCTGGATGCTGGTTATTGTCAGATAAGTATTCTTATATTAATATAAAGAATTAATTTACTTTGTGTATATTTCTTTTCCTTTTGAGATTTAACTGCAGCAAGGCAGAATATTGAGTAGCTGAGTAGTGGGATTCCAATATGTGGTAGGAATTTGTATCTTATGAATTTGTTAATTCTTTCCTTTTAGGTTAGTGGATCGAACAGAACTGCAAAAGCATTTATATGTTTTGAATAACTCAGGGGCGGATCCAGCAAGGGGCGATGGGGCGCCCCCCCCCCCTGAAGACCACTGAAAAAAATTGCAGTAGATCTTCTGAATGTTTCCTAACAAAATGATTCACTGAGCAGTACATCTATTCTATTGCACCTTGTGTAAAAAACCTAACAAATTCCGGAAGTGTTCAATTTGGTACATTTAGGCACGCAGGGCCTACCTACCACCCTGGCCTTCGCTAAAATTTATGGCTTGGTTGTTGAAGCCTATACAGATAACAGGAAGCGCGGATACTTGTACATGAGCGTCGCTTTGCTCGGGGTGTTTGAAGCGGGGCATAGCCTATTCATGTAAGCGTGTTGGAAGGTTTGTTTTAATTGGAAACAGCTGCCAAAGGTCTTTGATAAACCTTCGATGTAAAGACGGCTTTTTAGAATATTATCGGCGCGGCGTGGCAAAATAAACATTTACACAAACAATTATAACTCGTAATTAGAGAAATTCAGCGAAACTCTACAACAGCGAACGAGTCACTGTGCATTGTTGTAGTGAGTGTTATTACATTTAAAGCAAGAGATGCATTTTTAAATAATTTTTGTTTTATTATTTCGTAAAATGCAAACGTTAGATAAAAACAAAATAAATCTGCAGATTGGGAAAGTCTCAATGAGTATCCTAGAGAATTTGATTGGTTGGTCTGCTTTGCTTCAAGGGATGTTGAGGAATGCACATTTGAATTTAGTACAATTCCAAGTCTTGGCATGCGTGAATACATTCAGTATTTATACAGCAGATCTTATCAGCAGCAAAATCGCACTAGGTTTAACGATAAGTACAACCAAGCAATAAAAGGCAAATAGTCTGCTTTTCGCACCTATCAATTGCATCCATGTCCAGAGCTGAAAAACTATCCAAAGAGAAAGTTTTCTTTTTGACCAGTATGTTAGAATCTTGGCAAGACGCAAAGGTAGCAAAGGTTTCTGGTCCCTGGTCAAAACCATCAGGAGCAATTTCAGCAGTTCCTCTATTCCTACACTACTTTACAACGAAGTGATTGTTGACTCCTTGAATAAAACTAATATTTTGACTGTTAGATTCACTTCAAATTCACAAATTCCACCCACTTCACATCTCCTTTGTGGATGCGTACAAGAGCCAATACACATCCGTACGAGAGATATGGTCAAGGTTCGTAAGGAGATCAACGTCTCCGTAGCTGCAGGTCCTGATATTTTCAAGCCCCCGTTAAATAAAAACTGTGCTTCATTCTTGGCTAAAGCTCTGCGAAAACGATTCTATTTGTCTTATTCGAGAGGAAATTTCCTAATTGCTTGGAAACTAGCTCACGTTCAGACTATTTCCAAGAAAGGAAAGGGTAGCGATCCCTCAAATTATCGCCCAATTGCAATCACTTCGATTCTTCAAAGGTTTTTGAATCTATCGTTAGCTCCTAATTAATAAAGTATCAAGAAACTACTCAAACCCTCAACGATCTTCTTTTTCTGACTTTTCCTGTGGAAAGTTGAAACCGTAGTCTTCACAATTTTGGTGAGTCGTAAATCGTTGCCCTAGATATTTCAAAGTAATTTGATATTGCCTGGCATTCAGCCCTTTTAGCCAAACTTAAAGCATTTGACTTCTCCCGTCCTCTTCTATTATGGATGTAAAGTGTTTTATCTGGTCGCTTAATACGGATTATCGCCTCAGGGCTCTGTTATCTCTCCATATATCTTCTCAATTTTCATGATGCATGATCTGCTTTCCCTTACTTTCATTCCATCCATTAATATTTGCAGTAATATTTGCAGTAATATTTGCAGTAAGTTAGGTGAACAGATCACATCTTCTCTGTTGCCAAATAATAATCGAAATATCTTGGATTTCTGAAAAGGTGCAAACAATATTTCAACCCATCGATTCTAGAGCTCCCCTACAAGTCCTACATCAGACCTGGAATGGAATAAAATTTCGATATGTAGGCCGGTGCTGATCGCAGTGTCTTAGCTTCACTGGATATTATCCAAAAGAGGGCCTTCAGCTAATTGGCGATGTGCCAAATATTTGTCATATGGACTCAATCGACAACCGCCGCAATGTTAGTTGCCTTTCGCTCCTATATTGCTACATGCATGGTCAATGTTCTGATGAAATGCCTAATCTGATCCCTGATTCCTGCATGTAAAACTCGCACTGCAAGCCACGCGCATCCTTTTACCCTGCAAAATACTTTCGGCCGTCGAGTAAAATTCTGTGATGATTTTCTATCCCGAACTGTGCGAACTTGGAACAGTCTACCATCTTCTGTCTTTCCTCCGGCATGCAATCTGTGAAAATTTAAAGATGACATTCATTGGCACCTTCGGCACTTTCCTCACGGTTCCTAATTCCTTTCGCTATCACCTTCTTGCCATGTGTGTGTGCTTTGCATCATAGTTCATAGGTATCTCCTGAGCTTGCCTCTTAATAATATAAAAAACAAAAGCAGGTCAGACTTTCTTAACTTGCCGACGAAGCTATATACGTCCAAGGAATTATTGCATCTGTTCTGTGACTGCTATTTTACATAAATGTAAATTTGTAATTCCTGTATTTTACAAAGAAAAAATTTATGATGATTCGTGAATTTGAATATAATACATTTCCCCGGTTTTACTAAATAAAATGGATGATTGGGAAGTTTGACACTTCCACTATTTACAAACAAAATGAATAATCTAACTTCTTCTTTGACTTTCGGGAGTGGCAAAGAATGTTGAGTTCTGTTCTGTTCTATTCGACTCGTAAATTTTTGTGCATTTGACATTTGTGAGTGGTGGTGAGTGTCTTCTAACTTTTGGTCAGTGTTCAGCATATACCATTTTTAAACCATAGTTGCGCCCCCTCCCCCACCCCACAAGAATTCTGGATCCGCTACTGCCACCCATATAGTGTCTAAGTATTTCAACTTCATTTCTCCATTTGTTTTTATCAATGAAAATGTGTATGCTTTATTTTCTTGTTTTCTACGACGATACAACAGCCATCGACTGCAGGTATTGTATCTAGCAAAAACCCGTTTGGTAATCGATTCGTGCATTTGCCATGCACGGCGATTTCATATTTAAATTTCCACAAGGACCATGGATTATATTTGGTATGACTATTTCAAATACCTCTTGATCAATAGTTGGATCTGGCATTTCTGTAGAAATTATGTTATCAATCTCTTCTGGTCTGATTTTATCAATTAATCAAATTAAACGTGTGCATGTAGAAAATCTCGTTTTGCAACGCCACCTAATATATCCTGACATAACTTTAAACCATCGTCTCGATAAAACAAATATATTGCGGAAATATAACCTTAATCAAGTCGTTCAAAAGTTACACGATTACTGCTTTAGAATCTGTACGCACCAACGATTCACCCCTGTTCAATAGCGCGATACGATACGTGCGATATTTTGGTAACGTCCTTGTTCAAGAACTATTTTGTTCTCTATGAAGTTTCAATAAGTCAAGGTGTTACACCTTGGCTTTTGATGCGAGTGCAGCGGCTCTTGTACCACTACACCAAAATTAGATATCTGAAAGGGAAGCTTTGATTAACTGAACTCAAAATTAAAACAACTGTTTGCTACTAAAAACAAGACTGACCGTTTATTACAAATCATATTCAATTTATATTAAAATTGCACTTAACTAAGCAAATCTTAATATGTTCCTACCTATCACTAATTGCGAAAATCAATACCTACATACATATTAATAATTTAAAATTGCAATAAATTGCTTGGCTATGCAAGGCGATAACAAAAAAAAACCGAATAACAAAATAACTTAAATGTAAAATGCTTACCTACTTAAATTACAATCAGGCGAGTAATTCTTGCATTCTTCTCTTGCACCTTTGACTGAGTGTCATATTCATAAAAATATTTGCAATGACACATTGAATGCAAGAATTATTCGCTAGAATTAGCGTTATTGTTTTTGGGGGCAAGCGCCCGCTTATAGAGCAAGTAATTGCTGATTCTATGCGACCGTTGACCTTTTTGCCGAGTGCAAACATTCTCCCCCACGTTGAACGAATGTTCAATCTATGCTGACGCTAAAGTCCGGCTCTTTGTGATTCCTAGGTTCGGGTATTGGTACTGTAGACTGCTGCTTCTGCTGATATATCCAATGATGGTTGTGTGAGATGTCCGTTCGTGTATTAATTTCGGCAGCTCTAGCTTTTGAGATGAGAGTTGTTGCTGTAAGAGGCTCAGTTCCTTCCATTGTGCATGGTAAGTGGGTGAATCTACCAAGGCTGGGACCGCCGGTGACCATGAAACTGACATGTTGAAGTCATTAATCAGCTTCTCATGTGATGTTGTTATATTACTCGGATATTTATGTTGCCCTTCGATAGTAACTGAATCATGCTTAAGTACGCAATTGGGTTGGATGGTTAGGAGGCCAGATCCTTGCAATGTTGTAGTAAAAGCCTTATTTTCACACACCGCGTTGATTGTTAAGGCCTCCGTAAGTGCATATATCCATTTGTTTTTATGGAGAGTCTGAATCCATACTGAGTTGTCTCTTATTTCCTTTAATTGACACTCCTTTGGAGTTGGTGCGTCATTTAAGAAACTGATCTCACACTTGTTGATTTGAGACCCTCTGTTGTATATTGGATGATGCTGATTGCATAGATAATGTTCCTCATATCCAGTTGCCACGCATGACGAAATTTCTTGATCGGACAGCGGGTAATAGTTGTCTCGATGCGAGCTGATAGCTAAATAGGTCGAATGCGGCCTTATGCACATTAGTGTTCCATTTATCAGGAATGGTATTGGAAGTACTTTCAATAACTCGAACTCTTCTGCATTTATGAGTGGTAGTTTAATTTGGAAGATTGCGAGTTTGTCAACTACCCGTCCTCTCACTGTCATTAGTTGATATAGATGTAAGATCTTATTTTGTTTCATTGGCAAGCGCAAAGTTGATGGTAAGTTTATTTTTATGACTGCTATTGCTTCCCTTAGTTGTTGGGGTGCAAGCAGCAGTGGACTGATTTTTCCGTGACGGATGTCGGTTAACGTGTCTATGAGAGATGACTGAATTCTCTGTACACTTGTGATAATCAACATTAACTGGAGGGATAATGACATCACAAGGTGCTGTACCTTTTGTTGATAGACTTCCTTTTCAGTAGTGTCGATCTGGTTGCTTAGTTGACTCAACTGATTGTTTATTGCGTGGAATTTTTCTTGAGTAGCTAGCTGATCTCGTTTCATTATATTAATGGTGGAATCCACTATGGAGGTTTGATTTTTTAAGAGAGAAAGTAAGTGATTGTTATCTTCCTTGATATCCTGAATGACTTGAGACATTTTCTCTGCGTATTCGTTGTCGAGAACTCCGAATAATGAGTTAGCTATGTTTCCCACGAAATTGAGTGCTCCCCGTTTTTGTCTAAGGACTGATGAATCGGCCGAAAGCAGCTCATTTTCTCCGTCTATCTCATCTTTAATGTGTTCTAGTTGTTTAAGTATCTCAGTGCAACCACTGTTAGTGTCGATCTGGTTTCAGAGATGCTGCACTGCAGTGGTACCCTTGATGAGTGCCGCATATTCAAGCCACAGATCATAGTATACCAACAGATCCCATTCAGATGACACTAAGCTTGTTGTTCCCATTTTGTCAAACCGGATACCCGGGCGATTATGAAACCTTGTGTTTTCGATTAGATTTGCTTCAGTGATTGGAAGAATTATGCAAGTTAAGAGTAAACTTATTAGTGCAGATCCAATTGAAGAACGCATTTTCTTCCTTGGAGCTTCTGTAATGCGTCTACTGTCTCGATTCAATGGTGTAATATCGTTCGATTGGTTGATTGTATTCGTCCCCGTTTGAGATGATTCGTGCTCACGTTTATGACTCTCATGGGATTGGTTGTCTTCCTTGTGTGATACAGATGGTGTTGGTTCGCAGTTTGATGACTCTTCTTCGCATGGAAGTGGGGAGAGCCTGTGTATAGGTCGCCGAAGAATTCCGGTCGCAGTCTTTACGTCTGCTACTCTGATACATCCATCATTGCCTTGGTAAGTTTTTAAAATTCTACCTAAAGGCCATTTCATGACGGGTAGATTATCTTCCTTCAAGATCACTATGCTTCCTGGTTTAACATTGTGACAGATTCGATTCCATTTGAGGCGGTATTGCAATTCGTTAAGGTATTCCTTTGACCAAAGTATCCAGAATTCTTGTTTTAGGTGTGTGATCATTTTCCACCTGTTCTGTAGATTTGTCTTGATCGGTTCTGACCTAGCATCAACTGTGGATGTTAGAGGCTCTCCAATAAGAAAGTGGCCCGGTGTTAGGGCGGTCAAGTCATTCGGATAATTGGACATTGACGTAAGTGGCCTAGAATTCAATATCGCCTCTATCTCTATCATTACAGTTTCTAACTCCTCATAGGTTAACGACGTTGATGCAATGCTTCTATGTAATAGATGTTTAGCAGATTTGATTGCGGCTTCCCAAAGTCCACCCAAATGAGGGGCCCTTGGTGGTATAAAATGGAAGTCAATGCCTCTTGTACTGCAACTGGTAGAAATTCTTTCTTTTGACTGATCTGAATAGATGATTTCTTTATGTTCTTGCAGTTGATTCTTCGCTCCCACGAAGTTCGTTGCGTTGTCGCAATAAAGATTGAGACAATGACCTCTTCTGCCTATAAAGCGTTTTAGTGCAGCGATGAAGGCATCTGTGGTTAGGTCACTAACTACCTCGAGATGGACGGCCTTTGTAGCGACACAGCAGAATACTGCAACGTATCCCTTGTGGGGTCTTTTGCCTCTTAAACTATAATGGATTGTTATTGGTCCACAAAAATCAACTCCAGAGTTGACAAATAGCCGAGCAGGTTGAACTCTGGCAGCTGGGAGGTTACCCATTAGTTGTGTAAACATTTTCGGTTTTGCCCTTACACAACGAGTGCAGTGCTGTACTATTGATCGTGCAATTGACTTGCACTTAATAGGCCAAAAGCGTTGTCTAGTGATATTAAGCAATGCTTGCGGACCCACATGTAAATTTTCTTTGTGAATGTCATTCATTAACAGCTTAGTGAATTGATGAGCGTATTGCAGCAGCATCGGATGGCGTGCGTCATAAGATAGCATGGGCGCTTCTAGTCTTCCCCCAACGCGAACGAGGCCCTTCTCATCAAGGAATGGAGTTAAAGTGCTGAGTGAACTGTTTTTGTTCGTTTCATTATATTGGCGAATATGGCTGATGTCTTCTTTAAGTTCTGCTGCTTGCATATTCTTTATTATAAAATAAAGGGCTTCGTCCAACTCTCCTGCCGTTAACGTGTGACTCTTTATTCCTTGACTATTTAGCCTTCTAGTATTATTCACAAATCGAAATATATAGGCGATGATGCGCTGCAACTTACGGAATGAATTTCCGTGATTGATGTCAAGAATAGGCTTCTCTAATACATTGTTCCTTGATTCATCTTTTGTTGTTGCTGATAAAGTTATGCCCTTTCTTTCCAGACTAACTTACCTCTCTTTTACATATGATGGAGGCCATTTTGATTCACTTCCATTTAAGAATGGTGGTCCGTAGAACCAGATATTGCAGGTTGCCAATTTTTGTGGAGAAATTCCTCTGGAGAGAACATCAGCTGGATTTTCCTTAGAACTAACATGACGCCATTGTTCAACTATGGATAATGATTGGATGGATGATATCCTGTTTGCCACAAACGTCTGAAAGGATGAAGATTCTGCATTTATCCATGCTAGGACAATCTCGGAATCTGTCCAGTAGTATGTGGGTATATCTTTGGCTCCTAGAATTTCCTTTACTCGGTTGGTAAGTTGTGCAGCTAGGTTAGCAGCACATAGTTCTAGACGCGGGATTGTTGCCTTCTTTAGTGGAGCTACCCTGGATTTGGCTCACAATAGGCGCACTATAATTGATCCCCTTTGGTTGATGGATAGCATGTAAATCGCTGCCCCATACGCCTTTTCGGAGGCATCGGAAAAGCGTGAATCTGCATTTGTTTGGATGTTTGATGGCCAAAAACATGTCTAGGAACCTGTATGTTTTTCAGATGCCTTAGGTCGTAACGAAACTTCATCCATTTGGTGTGTGAATCTTGAGGTAGGGCCGCATCCCAATTAAGTCGAAGTTGCCATAACTCTTGCAGAAAGATTTTGGCGGTGACTATAACAGGAGCCATCATTCCGAGAGGATCAAACAATTTTGCTATGTCTAATGCTACTATTCGCTTTGACACTCTTTGCTCATTGGCTTCATTGACCTTTATACAAAAATTATCGGTCTTTGGTAGCCATGTCAAACCTAGAGTTTTGGTCCGCTCTTCAGTTTCATCTGTAAAATCTAATTGCACTTCTTGATCTTCTGGTTTGACGTTTTGAAGGAGTCTGGGATGGTTGGCGCACCATTTTCTCAAATTGAAGCCTCCTTCGCGAAGCAATTTTGTAAGTTGCCCTTGCATTTCGAGGATTTCCACCATGTTGTTGGATCCCGTCATAACATCGTCAACATAAAAGTCAGTTTTTAAAACCTGAGATCCAAGTGGATAGTTTTCGTGTCGTTCTTGGGCCAACCTTTGCAAGCACTTTGTTGCTAAATATGGAGCTGATGTCGTTCCATATGTAACTGTGCATAGTTGATAGTATCTAAGAGCCTCATTTGTATGGTTTCTCCAAACTATGATGTGGTATTTTCTATCTTCCTCATCTAGTATTACCTACCGATACATTTTTTGAATATCAGCGGTAAATACAAATCGTGTCATTCTGAAACGCAGCAGGATGGCGAAGAGTTCATCTTGAATGGTTGGTCCTGCACATAGTAGTTCGTTTAGCGATATGTTTGAGGACGTCTTTGCAGATGCATCAAACACGACTCTCAGTGGTGTCGTCGTACTATCTGGTTTCAATACGCTGTGGTGAGGCAGGAAATAATATGGTGGCTCAATAGTCTCAAGATTGATGGGTTCCATATGTCCTGCCCTTAGATACTCGTTCATAAATTCTGTATATTGACATCGTAAGGTGGCATTCTTAGCTAACCTTTTCCCTAGTGCGAAGAATCGTCTGATGGCTATGTCTTTGGATTCTCCCAGCTTACTTGGGGCGTCAGCGAATGGTAGCTTTACTATGTAACGCCCATCGGAACTCCTTCTAGTTGTTTGAGTGAAATGATCTTCACAGCGCTTCTCTAATGGAGTGCGATTGGACTTGACTTCCATAGGCTCTTCCAGTTTCCAGAATTTTTCAATTCTTTGATCTATGCTCTCGTCTTCTACAGATGCTGCATGTTGCTGTCGCTGGCCTTCTTACATTGATCTTTCCTGAAACTATCAATCCCAACAATGTATTTTGCAGGATTGGTCCATCATTCTTCAATCTTATTTGGCCAATTGACAGTAGCTGGAGGTAGAATTCAGCACCTAGTAAGATATCGATACGTTCTGGCTGGTTGAAATGAGCGTCTGCTAGCTGAATATTGTGTGGAATAGACCACTTTGACATATTAATCAATTGCGTCGGCTGAGGTGAGTTTATATGTGGAAGGACGAATGCCTCCAATCTCGCAGAGAAGCTATTTAATGCGGATTGCATTTGTACACTTACTCTTTTCTGTGTCCGCTGTTTCTTGTCGCCAATGCCTTGTATACACATTCAATCAGTTGATGTATTCAAGTTTAACTTCTTGACTAATCTGTCAGTAATTAGGTTAACTTGCGAACCTGAATCTAATACAGCTCGACCTTCCACACATTTGCCTTGGTTGTTAATCAATTTTATTATAGCTGTACTGAGCAGTGTATATTTTCTTTGACCCTGATTGGTAATGGTTGCTACAGTTGAACCCTGATCCACCAACCCTGGTGATATAGATGGTCTGCTAGCTACTTGTGTCTGGAGTGTATTGGAATCTCTGACTTGTGTTGATGATGAATGATCTGGTAGTTAGATGCACTAAGGTGTTATGCCGTTTATTACACTTTGTGCATCCTCGAGCATTGCAACTTGTGGCATTGTGTCCTGATCTTAGACAATTGACACACAGTTCGTGTTTGCGGAGCAGATTTAATCTAGCTGCTGGTGTTAATTTCAAGAAGTCCTTGCATGCGAATAACGGATGATTTCCTTTGCATACCACACAAGCAGTTTGCCTGATTGATGAGTTGGTGTGTACAACTGATGACAAGGATTTGGCGCTGTTGAATTTTCTCTGAATGTCCTCTGTATGTCTTAGTTTGTTACCCAGGGCTTCCAGTGATTGAAATCTTGTTTGTAGAAATTTCAAGAATTCTTTCATGGACTGTATCTCCCTTGGGTTGGTCAATGATTGTTCATACAAGGTATGAGTGGCTCTATCTAGCCTTTTTATCAAGATATGCAATAATAAGGGGCCCCAGTCAGCAGTTGAGATTTTAAGGTTCTCTAACGCCATGAGACATTCTTGCGTTGTGTCATGCAAATTCTTTATATTGTTCGCAGATGCAGCGTCAGTAGCATGACTTGGCTGTGATAATAGTTTGTTTACCAGGGCAGATACGAGCAGTCTGCGATTTTCATATCTTTCATGGAGCATTTTCCACGCAGCTGTGTAATTGTCTTCAGATAAACTCAAGTGCCTAATGAGTCTTTCAGCTTCACCAACCAAATTCATTTTCAGGTACCACATTTTCTGTACATTTGCAATCTGCTGTTTGTGTACCATTTCAGTAAATAGGTCTGCGAACTGACGCCATTTTAAAGAGTCTCCATCAAATTTGAGAAGTGATATTTGTGGCAGCTTGAGTGTCGTGTTGGCTGTTATGGAGGTTGCAGCCTCTTGTGGTGCACCAAACCTTGCGATTTTAGCAGAGAGACTTACTTGCTGTTTTTGCACCTCTTCTTCGAGCTGAATATAGTCTTCAATCTTATAGCCCACTGTGCTTGGCTCATCTGCGAGCTCCCAAATGGAGTGATTATACTCCTCTGTTTTGACCCACTAGTGTTTTAAGGTCTGGAGTCTAATGTGGTAGTACTGTTCGGGATGATCATCTGACTCGTACGTGTTATCAATAAGACGGCGTAAAGATTGTATGATCCCTCTTTGCCTTCTAATGATTCTAGTTATATCTGCTGAGGTTTCAGACAACAACGGAGTAGACTGTTCTTCTGGTGAATTTGACTTGGCTAACGTAATCAGTGGCCTTGATGCATTTTCTGTTGACTTGTCTTCAGATTGAGTTGCGTTATAATCATCGTTGCTGGCTTCGTCTTCTTGGAAGGACTGTAATTGTTCCTCAAAGTGGGTCTTGCATGATTCGTATATGTCGTGTATTTCTTTGTAGTACGCCTTTGTAAAATACCCATGCTCCAGAGGAACTTTAGGTAGGGCTCTAATTTTACTGTCATTTGAATCGAAAGTGGACCAGAATGATTCCAGTCGTCTCAATCTTTCTTCGTAATACTCCTTGGTTTTTCTGTCGTCTCCGTCTTTTTTGGAGTTTATCAAAACCTTTTGCAGTTCCGTTCCTACAGTGTCCTGCTCCTTCGCTAGCTTCTCCATTCCGGCTTCAAGATGATTGCTCTGAATATAGTTGAACTGCGATTCAAGTGTTTCACCTGAATCACGTCGGGGTCACCAATGTTCAAGAACTATTTTGTTCTCTATGAAGTTTCAATAAGTCAAGGTGTTACACCTTGGCTTTTGATGAGAGTGCAGCGGCTCTTGTACCACTACACCAAAATTAGATATCTGAAAGGGAAGCTTTGATTAACTGAACTCAAAATTAAAACAACTGTTTGCTACTAAAAACAAGACTGACCGTTTATTACAAATCATATTCAATTTATATTAAAATTGCACTTAACTAAGCAAATCTTAATATGTTCCTACCTATCACTAATTGCGAAAATCAATACCTACATACATATTAATAATTTAAAATTGCAATAAATTGCTTGGCTATGCAAGGCGATAACAAAAAAAAAACCGAATAACAAAATAACTTAAATGTAAAATGCTTACCTACTTAAATTACAATCAGGCGAGTAATTCTTACATTCTTCTCTTGCACCTTTGACTGAGTGTCATATTCATAAAAATATTTGCTATGACACATTGAATTGATATTTGCAATGACACATATTTGCAATGACACTTAGCGTTATTGTTTTTGGGGGCAAGCGCCCGCTTATAGAGCAAGTAATTGCTGATTCTATGCGACCGTTGACCTTTTTGCCGACTGCAAACAGTCCTTGTTTAATTAGAAAAGATTTAACAAACAAATTCTCAATTAAAGGAAAAATTGGTTTGGACACAAAATTGAATAAGAAGATATTAAAAATATATTAAAAAAAATCTTCGACTTTATTAAAAAAAATTCAATTTGTCACAAATTTAATTTTCTTAATTACGTTCCTGTAATGCACAGTTTACAGCAAAAATTCAACACAGAAAAATAATATTTAAATTATTTCAAAATAATTTCACTTAATTTATTATCGCTTTTATTTCACTTAACTTAATTAATTTAGGCTAGCAGAACTGTTCGTTTAACATATAAATCATTAAACGATTTTCTCCTGCAACATTTACTTTACACTTATGTTCTATAAAATAAAAGAAAATTAAAATATAATAAAATAATACCAAATGATGAAGAGTGATGCAAATAATAAAGAAAATTGAAGATAAAATAAAAAACTGATGATGAAATAAAAAAAAACTGATGAAGTCCAAAATGCCAAAGAAATAAACGGATGAAGTCCAAAATGCCACAAAATAAACTGATGAATGCCAAAAATAATGAAGTGAACTCGCTGAATAATTGATGAAAAAAGAGGACGATTTGGATTATTTGTTGCTTAAATGGTAAGTAACGAATTATATTTTAATATTTTAAGTATTCTTATAAGAACTTTCATGGAAAACAAATAAAAAATACTTCATGTGATTGTGAGGTTATTTTCTATTTATTTCATGTTTCTTGATTTATTTATAAGAAATTCATTTGTTAAGTACTTAATTTTTTAATTTCTTGTTAAATTATGTCTTTTTCTTTTTCATTTTCTGTCCAGTGGAGGAAATGAATTAGCTATGGATTGTCAGCAGAACACTAGGATTTTGGAAAGGAAAAATAATAAGGGAGTTCACTGTTTTAGGGAAGTATTTTCATAAAGGTCCTAAGTTCTTTTTGAAATTCTTTTTTTCTTTTTAGCTTTCATTGGAACAGGAGTCAGGAATGTTTGTGGTCGTCGATATGTATACATATGTGAAGGTTTCAGCCTTACAGTCACTGTGTATCTGTTGGACCAGCTGTCGGGTGAGTCTTTGTTGAACAGTCCTTCTCTTTCTATTTTTTTTATTAAAGAGGCAGGGGAATAGGAGATACCCATCCCAAGCACGGAGGCCATAGCGGCCCTGCCCTGCTTGAAGCCCATTCACAAAACCTTCCTGTCCTCTTAATGAAGCGCATCAGGTCTTGGTGAGGAATGTTTTTCAGCTCATCTACAGATAGAAGGGCAGACCCTAGCGTATCCAGGCTGCTCCGATCTATCTCTATTTGCGACTGGTTTTTATCACGCGATACGTTCATGAGATTGACAGCGGTTTTTAAAGTTGACAGCTACAAGTTAATTTGTTTTCGTTCTGTGGATGAAAGGAAATATTATTGTGAATCTCGAAATGCAAAAGTTTTTATAATGCACAGATAGATGTAATTAAAAGCAGCACTATTAGTACTACTTTTGTTGAAACTAAAATCCGCTGGAGATTTCCACATTGAAGGCGCCTAAACGGAAAACTTGTAGGAGGGCAATTACTGTGCAGCCTTGTTTTCTGCATCGTTTCACCTTCCACTTAAGGATTTTACCATACAGCAGTTCATTAGTTCATAAATTTCGATGAATACCATTTTAAGGACTTCATACAGATGACTCCCGCACAGTTTAATAACTTGGTGACGTTGACTGCGCCTCTTCATGTCAAAAATAATAGGGCTCACCATGGAGCAATAAGCGTTGAAGACAGACTGTGCATATCCTTAAGGTAATTCAATAATTTGTTATTTGAGAAAGCTTTGGAAAAAAGAATATTTGATTTAAACAGGGTTTTTAGCTTCAGGGCATACTGTGACGAGCATATCCTTTTTATTCAGGGTTGGGAAATCGACAGCCAATGGAATTATTTGTGAGTTCATAGAGGCTATTTGGGAGTGTCTCTCACCAGTTGCCTTGTCTGCTTTGGATGACGAGACATTCTCGCGAGTAGCTGAGAAGTTCGAACGCAAATGGCCAAATTGCATTGGTGCTATTGATGGAAAGCACCTAGTAATTCAGGTAAAATGTCAACTCCACTAATTATTTAAAATCTTTTTGTCATGGTCTTGGGCTCCTCCGAAGTCAGATTTGAACTTCTATAACTACAAAAAGACATTCAGCGTAGTTTTACTGGCTGTAGCTGATGCATACTTTAAATTTCTGTACTGCAAAATTGGTGGCTTCGGAAAACAAAGTGGCGGCGGAGCTCTGAAGGCATCGTCGTTAGGTAGGCTAATTGTGAAAGGATTTAAGTAAGTTGAATTATTGATTATTATTGCAAAATCGAGAACCATTAATACAATGTTTTGTTTTTTTCTTTTCAGAGATCGAATCCGTCGGAAGTATGGGGATAGGGAATTCCAGTTCCCATATATTCTTGTCCATATTCCTTACGCGGAACGCTTTCTACATCGCAGGAAGTTTTCAAATCTCTTTCAAATTGAGTAGTTTCACGATAGTTTTGGTTTTAATTTAAGAAATTAACAGTCAGTTCTTGCTAACTATCTAATAATATTATAAAAACACAAACGAAAAAGAACATATTATTTCATCGCATTAGTTCTAGTTCAAAAGTTGATCACATTGTTTATAACTGGCACTTATAATCCCAGATTTAATCATTTTCTATACTGGATAGAGCCTCCATAATCGCCATTTGAGCTCATGAACATTTTCTGCAGGGAAGCTATTCAGCCTGCATGCCATGTACATCCCGAGGTGCTCGTTTTGGCCCTTTGAATGCGGATCTGCCAGAGCTGACACCACACTTTTTATCTGCTCGTCCAAGTTAACCAGCTCTTCCTCAAGGTCCTCCGGACTACCCCCATATTTGTGTCTTCCCGTGCAGGTTTGCTTATTGGAGATAAAGTGCAAGATGTTCTGTAATATAAAATATTAATAATTATGTAAGTAATTAATTTTTTTAGCAGAGTCTCTCGGGGAAACAACGTCATTTAAAACTGAAAGCTCCCCGGCATATTTGTACTAATGTGTTTTCGTGGCTCCAGTTCCAGATGGCAGAATGTTTTCCTTTCTGTTTCTAATAAAAGCAGTCCGGATATATCGCCATTTCTTCGGTAGATCACCTAAACCTATTATTATAATTATTATTATTGTGTATTTAAAGATTAATTATTTTGTTCGTTACCAGGAAATTGTGTGGTCAATTCCTTCCAAGCTCTGGGGATCTTATTTCTATCATGATACTGAGCTATCCCAGTATCCCAGAGCAGAGTTGTGAAAGAATGCAACTTATTTTGTTTTAATGCAAAGGAATGAAGAATGCATATTTTGCATTCTTTCATTCCTCTTCAGTATTAGGAATTAGGAAATACAACTCCACATTCCTCAAAAAAAAATTTCCGAATGCATTCTTTTTCCTTTTAGAAAAAGAATGCATTACTTTGAGCTGCATTACTCTGGAATGCAATGCATTCATTGAAGGCTGTGTGAATTAACTTGCATTCACTTGCATTCAGCATTCACTTGAATTCAGTGAAAATATTCCATGTAATTATTTTGTGATTAAGAATGAAAGAACAAATAAAGCATTTTAAAGCATTTTTTTAAAGAATTTCAAATCAAATCAAAAAGTATTTATTCCAGAAACCGAAAATAATGATTATTTTTCATTTGTTATGTGAAAAAATCATTTAGGAGGACAAGCAGATGAATTAAATTATGCGAACAAAATACGTCTACTTTCATTATGTGGTAGAACTCGACAAATTAATTAATAAAAAAAGTTAATAAAAGTTATTTTCTAATTTTCTAATTTTTTAAATTTGAGTTTCACGCCATCCACTCAAAGAAAAAACTCACATTTAGCAGATTTTTTCTTAAAATCATCAATAATTTTTTTGCCCTCAAAAATAAAACTCATGTCAGATTTTTATAATTTGTACTCAGAAATGGATAACGATTGAGTCATATTTTTTACATTTTTAGGCAAATTCGAATATTACAAAATATTAATAAAACTCTTTCGCAAACCACTTTTCCTTTCCGATGTGAAACAATGAATGGTTATGAAAATGTGAAATTTTTAATTGCAAAGCAACCCAAATTTACTCTGGTATATCCAGCTCCTTTAATTTAAATAGCACGCAGCAATCCTAAAAACAAATGGTGCCATAGCCGAATTTCTAGAATTTACTAGAACTTTACGTACTTGCTGTAACGGTAAGGTTTTTTTTTCTGTTCCTTGAATTTGTGCAGTGATACTGTGGTAGTTCTTATGTCCTCAAATTTTTCATTACAGTTGAAGTGTGCTGTTGTATATTGATTGTCTATTGTGAATTGTGGTGTCTAGTGAGGTGTTGCACATGCAATAATTTTTTTTTCTTGTGGAAAGATTTTGTATAAGGAAAAATATATTAAATTAATTGGAATAAATAATTTATTTGATTACTGAACTAAATGGACGAGGAATCACCGAAAAGGGATTTTGATTCAGACGATTCTTATGATGACCTTTCCTATCGATGTAAGAAATCCAGCATTTCACAGCCGAAAGGAAAACGGCGCTCTTCGCCGAATACGGAGGCGTCGAGTTCAAATCCTAAAAAGTCCCGGCCAACGTTAGGAGAACATTACAATAATCATTACGATAATGCTGTTGTATTAGAACACTCTCCTGTTGTATCAGTACCCATTCCAAATTCAGCGCAAGAAATTAATGTTTCTCAAAATGAGTCAAATTTCCTGTTTTCGAAATATTTCAATGTGGTTTTAGAGGTAGGCTTATTCCTTTAATTTTTTCATGGATCGTAACTGTTATAGGACTTTCAGAATAACTCATGAAATATAGTAATTTTTATTTATGATCGTATCCGCAATCAACCAAACACCTATAATAACAATAATTTTTATTTATTCACTTCAATAATAAAAACCATTAAATAATTATTATTTTTATTATAGCAAATGCTTCTTATTAGTGACAAAAACAAATAAAAATTAAAAATTAACAATTGATAATTATTTTTGATTTAAATATTATTATGCGACTTAAAATTTGTATAGCAATTATGAACTATTTTTCATTACTTGTCAAGTAATGAGGCTTGATGGGGCTTTTGGATTTTTTAGGTGATTTACAAAAATAACAGTTATTTTCCGTCCTTAAATTTTTTGTTTATTTTTTATTATTGTTGTTGCGTCAATTAATTTTCGATTTAGTTAAAAGATACCGCATATCAAAGGAAGAGGCAAGGTGTAATAGCGGAATGTCTACTTTGTCAAAGACAAATCAGAGGTTCTTTTCAAGTAACATCCAATTTTCTAAGGCATTTAAAGAATTTGCATAAAGATGAATTTGAAGCTTACAATCAAGCAAAAGTTGAAAATGCACGGAAGTTGAATCAAAAGGAAGATCTACTCGAGCACAAAATTGTAAAGTTTCTCGTTGAAAATGCGTTACCAGTTTCAATTGTTGAAAGTCGATCTTTTGAGGACCTTTTAACATACACCAATAATACCAAAGGCAAAGGTACTATTCGTGCTCCTACGAGACAAACAACATCGAAATACGTTGATAAACTCTTCACAGTATGTCCTTGAAATCGCTAATGGCCACTCAGAAATGGCTTTGAACTACTGCTGATATTTGGTCAACTAAACATCGCAGCTTTCTTGGATACACTTGCCATTGGTTGGATGCTCAGTTCAATAGGAAGTCTGTGGCACTAGCATTCAGATTCAAAGGCTCTCATACATACGATCGGATCAGTGAAATGATTTTTGAAATTCATCGAAAATTTGGTCTCAAGACTTCCAATATTGTTGCTACTATGACAGATAATGGATCAAATTTCATTAAGGCCTTTAAGGAATTTGGTATTGTCAATGCGCCAATTCTTGAGCATCAGGGAGATTGTGATGATGATGATGATGATGGTGGGGATCATTTTGAAGTATCCAACTTTAACAATGAGTTATTAGACACAATGCTGCCACACCACCTTCGATGCGCAAGTCATACCTTGAATCTCTTAACCACAACTGATCTCATTGGAATATTAAAACAAGATGCCGAATTATATTCAAGACATTTAAACGTAAAAATTTTATAATTTTATGAGAATATTCATTTGTAATATGGCTCAGGCTCTTATCCATTTCAATTATGCTTTCGTTATTAGGCTCAGGTCAGGAATTCGAACAAGTTTATAATTCAATTCGATCCAAGGACAAAGTAGAGTGAGCCACAATAGAAATAAATGAGCTAAATATTTGAAATTTTTCTATCAAATAAATACCTTTCATTGTGCTTACTTTATTCAATATTTCAGGGTGTAAAAAAATCTTTCCTACAGGTTGTGCAGAAATGTTCAAGTCTTTGGAATAAAGTTAATCGCCCAAAAGTTCTGAGGAAATTGTATCAGCGTTGGGTATTCAATTAAAATATCCTGTTGTGATCCGGTGGAACTCTCTTTATGAGTCTATTGATCATTTATTGCAAAATAGGAACAAGCTCCCTGAACTTTGTACTCGGCTATTAATTAATACCAAAGTTATCAGATCGTGATCTTGAATATTTGTCAGAGTATCACGTACTTCTCCGTCCAATCTCTGAAGCACTTAACTTTTTACAAAGGGAGCAGTCCATGCTATACGGATACTTTTTACCAACCCTAAAAAGAAGTAAGTTGAGCAAGATTTACATTTCCAATGAATTGAAGATTCTTAAAGCACAATCAAAGGGAATGGAAACTTCCTTGGTTGAAAGATTTCGAGCTTTTTTCAATTTGACCCCGGATGCAAAACATGCAATCGTTGCAGCAGTTTTGTGTCCATCAGTGAAATGGATAAAACCACTTAACCCTCCATTTTCTGAAGGAAAGTTGCCAGAAATCAGTGCAATTGTGACAGAAGCACTAAAAGATATGTGCTGCGCTGACTGAAAGCCCGACGCTGAAAACTGTAACAATAATAGCCCTGTTGTTTCATTTTTTGATTTCAATATGGAGGGTTTGGATTAAATGCATTTTATTTTACAGAATTTTCTGATTGTTTCCTTGTTTATTAGATAATATTACACGAGAGACATCAGCATCACACCAATCGCCGGGAACATTTAAAAGTTTGCAGGAATATAATATGAATCTCGCTGATCCCGGAACAACTTTGGAAATCTTAAATAAGTATCCCTTAGTAAGAAGAGTGATTTTAAGGTACAACACACCCCTCACTTCGGCTTCTGTGGAGAGACTATTTTCTTCTGCGGGATTAGTAAATTCACCAAGACGAGGTGCACTTTCAGATGCGAATTTTGAAAAAAATGGTTCTTCTGAAGGCCAATGGGCAGTGGGTTTGATTTCTGAATCAAAAACATTTACAAATATGTGATGCATATTTTTATAATGTAAAATTAGTATGTATATTTTTGGACTAGTCCTACTACTATTTTTGTTTTTTCTCTCGCATATGTATACTAGTATTAACCTTTTGTAGGTATAAAAAATTGTATGGGCCAGTTCCAACCACTCACTTTGTCCACTCCTTAATCCTCTCTATATTCTCAATTGCTATAATGTCATCAATATTTATTAACTGATCTGTTAATCTAATTATGCTGCTTAGTCTCGTGATGGCCAATGTTGTACGTAGCTGAAACGGGGATATACGAATAAATACTTTTTGATTTGATTTGAAATTCTTTAAAAAAAATGCTTAAAAGTGCTTTATTTATTCTTTCATTCTTAATTACAAAATAATTTCATGGAATAATTTCACTGAATTCAAGTGAATGCTGAATGCAAGTGAATGCAAGTGAATTCACACAGACTTCAATGAATGCAATGCATTCCAAAGTAATCCAGCTCAAAGTAATGCATTCTTTTTCTTAAAGGAAAAAAAATGCATTCAGCAATATATTTTTGAGGATTAGAATTCTGCAGCTTCCAATTCATTCATTTGAATGAAAAAGTGTATAGAAATGCAGCTCAGAAATAATGCATTCTATAACAACCCTGTTCCAGCGACATGGTCGAACCTCGACTTCATGTATGAAGTTTACAATTACATCGTACCTTTCATGAAAATATCTAAAAAACATTAAAAATGTTATAAAATTGTTTTACTGCTCAGAATACAATTCACGTATCCGCGGCGTCACTTCTTTCTTCATTGCTACCAACAATCTGCGGCACTGTCATAATTTCTTCGTTTGCTGTAAAAATAGTTAATTTGTTTTACTTCGCGTTTTAAGTATTGTTATAATATTAATACTTACATATTACAGTAAATTTCGACTTTCCTGTGGCACCCGAATACAAATTTAACAAACAAAAATTTTGAGGTTAAGGTGAAAATCGCAACCAAACGAAAGAGCATTGCTACGATTAATTTTTGTATCGCACGATACGTAGAAAGAGTAAGCATGTTCAGCGACAACTACATTGCTGCAGCCAATCAGAGCTCCGTCGCATGCGATAAAAAAATCGCGCACTTGAACAAATATTATCCTTATATAAATTCGATTTTGTAACGCCGCATGCAAAAACCAAAATGTTTCATGATTTTTTATTTATGTGCATTTTGCTAATGTATTGAACCTTTCCACCTTATGTAGTGCGAGCAGTGACCAGTGAGCATGACACCGGCAACATACATACTTTTACATGTGCCGGCGATGGACACATGTTGGAAATCATAGAAAAAGGAACCGCACAATGAAGTGCCTCCAGTCGTACTGTATATTCAAACGTACCGACATTTCTACTTTGAAACAAGTTAAATTTTAAGTAAGAAGTAAGTTTTAGTTTTATTGCATTTCGAAAGTGTTTCCGACTATGTACATTGTAATCTCATAATCACAATCAGAATTTTCAGATGCTATCTATTCATGCCCGCATTATAGTCTAAAGTGTTTTAAATGTTCGAAACTTTCCGTTTTAAGTTTATTATGCAGATCTATCAAGACCAAAACCATAATAACTTACGAAACTCTCACGAAGTATTTAAAATCAAAGAGAAAGTTCACAGGGGGAATTTCTTTAAACTTTGTGTGAGAAGTTGACATCAATACCAAACTAATAAATCCTTCTTTTGTGTCTATAAAGTTGAGCTTTTTGCTTAAATATGAGCTTATTCCAGATAACTTAATTTAAGTTTAAATTAAATTTACGCATTTACTGTTTTTTTTATAATGATTTGGTAAATTGAGCCGTTGAGGTTTTCTGGAACTTACTTAATGAAAGTATTTCGAAATATATTAATGCAAATTTATACTATGGTTTACATTATACATTAGATTATTTATAGAATTCGTTCAAAAATCTCTTACAAAATCGATTAAACATTTAGAGTAGGGTTCCGTACCCAAAGGGTAAAAACGGGAACCCTATTACTAAGCCTCCGACGTTCGTCCGGTCGTCACCGGGCTGTATCTCATGAACCGTAATAGGTAGACAGTTGAAATTTTCACACAGTATGTATTTCTATTGCCGCTATAACAACAAATAATAAAAATAAAATATAATTGAAAATTAAAGGGAGCCCCATACAAGAAACCTGTTTTTTGGCGTATACATAGTGCTAAATTTTGTACGATGGTACGGAACCCCTAGTGTGCAAGTCCGAATCGCACTTGGCCAGTTTTTCTAGGCTTAATAGAGGAAAGTATCCTATTATGAGACACTTTTTGTAAAACTTTAATATTTTCGAAACCAATGCACATATAAATCTAATTGTAAATTCTATTTATAACCTGAGATGTAATTTAATGAGTTTAGTTCAATTTTAGTTGTTCTTGCTTATATTTGTTTCCCCAATTTCTAAAAACTATTACCTTCAGATTTTTCTAATTTTATTTTTGGTCGCCTAATATGAGACCCAAGTGTTTTCCAATATGAGATATGTCTATATTAGGAGCTAAAATTTTCTACAATTTAAAAAGAAAAAACTGGTATTCATTTTAAGATGATTTTTTATTTGTAATCGATACCAGGTCACAAACCGAACAAAGGAAAAACTGTCCTTTTATTTCACCACAATCCTCATGAACCCATCGATAGCACGACTTACATCTAGCCCACTTTTCACCATGTCGGTCATCCGAAAAACGGCCAGTGCAAAATATGCACTACGCGTCATCATCGTCTCCAAAATCGTCATCATCTGAGTCCATGTAAATCAGATCTGGTACTGTATCAGGCGAATCTGATGAATCAGTAGATTGTTCTTTTTCGGTTTTCCTCCTTTTTTTCGTCCCTATTCTCTTCTTGGGTTTAGCACTCCCTTTTGGCTCACTAACAGAAAATTTTGTTTTCGGCTTTCTTTTGGTTTGGCTTTCGAAAAGGCCTTCCCTATATGGCGTTGATGTTAGGTATGAGTGGCTGGTCGGTAATCGCTGGAACTTTCCAAAACATACTCATGAGATGGAACGTTTACTTGATCTGATTCACGAATCGCAAATACATGTTCTCTGAAAATATTCCAGTTGCGTGGAAAAAGTCCTGTTTTCCGAAATAAATTTATGGATACTTCCATTATTGCTGCACTCTCATAAGCTCTACCAAATAATTTACATATTCTTGCATTTGGTATATTTATTTATTTATTTATTTATCTATCACTAGTTGTAATTACATAGATTTGCTTAAAAGAAAACCTAACCTAATTAACAACTAATGTTTGAGGGCCCATGGCTACTAGGCTATCTGGGCAGCTACCTGGGTTTATAACAGTCTTATTACTAACCTTAATTGTAACATAATGTCTTCAACAGTTTATTAACAATTACGCTTATTTTTAGGTGTTACTGCTATGGCTGGCTTGTCTACAACTAGGTGGAAGCCAAAATGGCTAAGCTGGGAGGTGGAGGAGTGCAAGGGTTGCTTTGGGAGGAGGAAGGTGTCTAAGGAGGAGGCGGAGGAGGAGGAGGGATCAGTTGCTCTAAAAGCTGCGCGGAAAAGGAGCAAGGAGCTTGGTCTATTTTAAAGCCAGTTAAGTTGTCTGTTTATTTTAACAGGATTGTAATTATTTGGTTGTGCCTCTTATTGATTATATCTTTTTCTTTTTAGGCTGTGTGCTGTTGGTATAGAACGATATATTACGAGTAGCTGGCAATTTACCACAAGACAGCAGGAATCGATGAAGTGCGCGCCAGCCTCGGTTCCGCACTCCACCAAATTGCCGCCGCGTTTGTACGAAGCGTAGGTGTTGTGCCTAGTGTTAGAGAACTAGTTTATCTATGTATGTTTGTCCTAGATATAAGCCATGACTATGTTGTAATGTATCGTAATATGATTTCTTATGTTTAGTTTAAGTGTAGCATTATGTTTTGCTATTTTTCTATTTATCTATAATTGTGTATTCTTTAGCTTAAAATGATTATAATTATATTAATAGTTTCTTTTCCTTTTTTATTTTTATTATAATTTTCCTAATTAATTCCTTTGCCTTTCTGTTTTCAGATATTTGAATAGGAGCTACTTTCTAATTCTAACCTATTGACACTTATACCTAAGATTGCTAATTTTACTTAGTAAAATTTGCTTCCGCCGTCTGCAGATTAGCTTTATTTTCCAAAATTCATTTTTTTGCATTTGGTATAGTCCGACCAGGATTGTGTGCCTGAATCCACCCAGATGAATGGCATGCCAATACAGAACCTCTGGGTGCGCCTTCCATTAAAACTTTTGTCATATTTTTACGTGGGAAAACTATAAGGGCCGGTACAAATGTTCTTCCGCATGCGATAAACGATCATAGGCGATCAGAGATGACCGTACTGATGGGACATCTCTGATCGCTTGATCAAAAAGCTCAATTTTGCACTTCAAGGCATTTTGCAAATTTATTGAAATTATTTTCAAAAACTAGTTACAATAAATTTTAGTCTTAGAGACGAAAAATTTTCCTCTTATAAACCAGGAAAATAGTTTTTCAGGCCCACTTATAAGTTCTCCGAAGGTTGTGTTATACATTTCAGAGTACTACTCTTGCCAGCATCGTTGATTTCATATTGGAGCGAGACCTTACTTGTTTTTGTTCCAATTGCCCAGTCTTTGTATGCATTAGTTTGTCTATGCCCTCGACTACTGTCATTTGTCTTTTCTTATCGACTATTCTATTATTTTAGTTAAAATGTGTCTATTCTTCTTTATTTCTCTTCATTCCTATGCATGTCGCTTGGATGACAACCTTACTAGCTTTTTTGTTTTTTTTATATTAAAAAGAGTAATAAATCATAAATAAAAATTATATGAAAGAGTGTTAACATCAAAGCATTTGTTCACAAGCAATTTGAGTAATAATAATTAGCACTTTATTTCGCCATCAGTATTTTTTTTTGGAATTTTTGGGTTTCATCATTTTTTATTTCATTTTCAATTCTTTTTGATATTTGCATCATTACTTATCATTTGGTATTATTTTATTATTTTATTACATTTTAATTTACTTTCATTTTATAGAACATAAGTGTGAAGTAAATGTTGCAGGAGAAAATCATTTAATGATTTATACGTTAAACGAACAGTCCTGCTAACCTAAATTAATTAAGTTAAGTGAAATAAAAGTGATAATAAATTAAGTGAAATTATTTTGAAATAATATAAATATTATTATTCTGTGTTGAATTTTTGCTGTAACTTGTGCATTAGAGGAACGTAATTAAGACAATTAAATTTGTGACAAATAGAATGTGTTTTTTTAAATAAAGTCGAAGATTTTTAATATACGAAAGTCTGCACTTCTTATTCAATTCTATATCCAACCATGCATGGCCCAGTCATATGATTTGCTTGAGCGTGTGTAGCGGCCATAAGACCATTTCTTATGATACCTCCCAATTTAAAATGCATTTAAAAATGCATTCCCATGTTATAACTAAACGCAATTTAGCATAAATTTCATTTTGTTATCAGTCATATATTCCGTTGACACATACATGTAACACAAAGTACACCGATATCTCCCCACAATTCCTCACTTCTTTGGCAGTTATCTCCAAAACCATTTACTGGACTCAAAAACATATCTGATTAGTGGATATAATGTAGATGCGATTTAATTTTACATACAAGTCAGTTTCGAAATAATTTTCTTACTTCTCCACAATTAACAGAGCCGAGAGTTTTGTCGAGTGGAATAGAGAGTTTGGTACTTCTCGATACAAATTCCCCGAGTTACAGAATTCCGAGTGGAGTTAAGTGTCAAAAGAACCCTCATCTCCACAACTCTTCGAGTTAGTGAATCCGGCCCCTGGGGGCAGCTAGCCCAATCCTCGGGGAGTTTGTTTGTCAAGCGTCTATATATCGCCTCGTGCAAGTAATTTTCCTCGTCAAGTTATAAACGATTAATCATTTCACATATAAAAATAAATAAAATTTGATTTAAAACGGTGTCCAGATATTGTTATACAGAATAAAACCAATAGAAAACAAGTTTATAGACACGTGCAATCATAAGTCGAACTTACTTAATCTGTGTTAAAATATCGATACGAATAATAAAAAGGTAAGTTCACTGCCACTGAAATAGTGAGTTTTTGTCGACTACGAGTCACTACCGAACGTACACTCCGCAATATTTTGACAGCAAACGACTACACTGGACTACGACTATCGTTCACTCCGCACTTTGAAGGTGGTCAGCAGGATAGTCGAGCGTAGTCGATTTAAATTCATTTGACAGTTCAGAGGTGACATGTAGAAAATGGCAAGTGCGGCTGAGGAAAATATAATTATTGTGCTAAATGAAGCAAATTCACCCATTTTTATGGGTAATAAATACTGTGTTGGCAATTGAAGAAGGTAAGAATCAAATTGTTTATTATAAAAAAATAGTTAATGTTATTGTATTTTAATGAAGGAAGGCATGTACTTGTTGAGATAACTCCGTATATTGCGGAGCATTTCATGGAAAATTTTCCGGAAACTATCGGTCCTTACGAGCCAGTTGATGCAACAGTTTCCGATACTAGCAATGCGGTTCCAGCGGTGATGCCGACGAAAAATGTAACCCTGCAGCGGAAAGTTATTCCAAATAGTTTAGCTACATCGTCTGAATCGTTGCAACTCAGCAATTTGGAAGAGGACGCAAGCGGCTTGGGTGGTAAATATAAATTTGTATTTTAATAGACGCTTTGTTCTTTCACTGCACAATTGAAAACCCTTACATTTTAATGAATTTTGTGTACCTGATCTAATGTAAATAATTAATCTTATATTGTATTATAGGCATGTGTATGGTTACCCGTCTGTGCAAGTTACATTGTTAAAGCGATTTTTCACAGCTATTTCTAGAACTGCATAATGTATCTCTTTCATCAATATATTCTTCCTACTTCACGAGCCTCTGAAAAAAGCCACGCTCATGCACAGGAATTTTACAGATTGCAACACTTCCTACATTCTCTATATTCTAAGTTTTTGCAGTATATATAAAATTCCGTAATTCTTTTTATTCAGAATATAAAATCCTGTCAAAGTGGTTATAAACATTATTACTGTCCCACGAACCGTTATAGAAATAAATATGAAAAATTGCTTCAACAATTAATTTGCACAGGGTGGTATCCATACACATTCATCTAGGACATCGTGAAAAATGCTGCAAATGCCGTATACAAAATCTCAAATCTAGTTTGTTACACTATCGAAAGCTGTTGGTGATGGTTTAATTTATAAGGTTGGATTATTCTATAAAGGTGTTGTTTCCGTTCTGATCTTTAATTTCAGGACAAAACATTTACGTAAGGGGAACCGAACTAGAAAAAAATGGGATATCGCTGGGCACCTTCAACCCAAGTTTGAACTCGAGTGTAATTAGAGCCCCGCATAGTTTTGACGCGGTAATATACAAAAGCGAGCAAGTTACGAGGACAGGAGGCGGCACAACAGACGCAAAGACTAATTCAACGGTACTATGGGAGTCGTTTCAGAATTCGTTAAGATCGTTATTGTAGACTCTGGTAATCCTTATTTCGTTTAGTAGTTTAGTAGGCATGCATGTAATAATTGCGATTGACTTCTTGCAGCATCTCCTTATGAGATGCTAACCAGGTACTTAGTTGAAATATTTTAAAGAAAAGATAACCGTTGTGTTAGAATACCTAAAAGTTGAATAAGTAATATCAATAGTTAAATAGTCGTTAGCCAAATTGTAATCAATTGTAATCACAGACCCACCTAGCCGTCTCTATACAAAAAAAAAACGATGCAAAATAGACACAAAAGATAGATGTGCGAACCTCCCTGTCTTGGCAGTTTAAGAAAAGTCGATGTAACCCACCGGATAGCGGCATGTGCTTCAGGCTCCTTAATCTAAGTCCAAAACAAACAAAACAGTGAAAAGAGAGAATTATTAATAAACAAAAAAAGAAAACTTAATAAAAGTATAATAAGTAACAATAATTAATCGAAGGGATCATGATAGTGTCATAAAACGGACAATATTGAAACTAATAATGAATAACACCCATTCAATAATAACATCATAGCATCATAAAAACAATATTTCCATAAAACTTTATTACACAATAATGTGGTCAAACGAAAGTGATATTAATTAACAATAATAATAAGGACGAAAAAGCAAGAAAAAGTAAACCACCTAAAATAAATAACAAAATACTAACGAATATGTATAAGAAACCTGTAATATGTCCCCACGACAAAAAAAATTAGCTGCCTACCAATGGCCAGATGGGTAATGCACACCCCGACTTAGTACAACGAACTGTTGCGCCAAATTGGCCGAAGTGTCTTCACCGATAAAACACGTGTCATTGTCATCTGAGCGTATTGACGTTTGGTCAAAAAGTGGAAAAAAGCGTGCAGCAACACGAGACCTCCTTCTCTCCGGTTTCCCCTGCTGAAAGGATAACCCCGAGGGAAAACGTTGAGTTCGAAGAAAAAAGAATCTGAAAAAATCTAAAAACCAGAGAAACATCCATCACTAACGAAGAAGAAAATTTAAAATTTCTATAGCCACGTAAAAGAAATCAGTGAAAGGTGGAATTTACGAAAGGAATTAACGGCGATAGAAAGAAGGAGAATATTAAGGAGTCTGAGTACCGGTCAGTCGGGATATTTTTATCCAAAAGTTACCGCAAAAGCGGAAAGAAGATTTTCTATGGAACAGGGGTTCCATCACAAGTTAAGTATCTTGAAATGGTGCTCTAATTTGCCTAATACACTTATCATTAATTCTTTGATCTAGTTTGAAGTTCTTACATAATCATTACTAATTCTTTATGATGTAGCATATATTCTTAATATATATATATATATATATATACGCATTTGAATATTAGTGTATAAGGTATAATTACGCCTTGTCAGAACATAATCGTCCCAGCACACGGCTGGTTGGTGACGGCGAAACTCCAGTGGTTGCTCGCATTAGCTATTATTTAATCAGAAATATCAAATGTGTTACAATTAATTGTCGTAGTATCGGTGTAGCAGTAGTACGGGTTATTCCGTAATTGGAAGTTATAGGTTCCACCGCTCAGTTTTGTGGGGCTATATTGGTTAAGTGTTTTAGGCCTGATAGTGCCATATTATTGATCATTTTGGAATACATTTACAAATAAATTTAAGTATAATAAAGGGGGTACCAGTAATATTGACCGGCGAGTATTTTCTTTCGTACCTCTAGTACCATCTCTACAGGTTTCGTGATCTACCCTTCCACGAGCGTAAGATCACGTGGCACCCTATTCGTGTCTTGTTTGGACATTGTAATTAAACCCACATCCTTCTCCTGAGCTAAAACGTATGTGCCAAAGGAGCACGTAACAAGTTCAACGCGTTTTCAATCAGTATCCAAATACATAGTGAAAAATCTGTTAATTCTTACAGCTAGCTATTTATTATTATTAATTGGTAACTAATTGTTGTAGCTATTCCATATTAACTTAATAATGGAATTGAATTTTCTGACTAACGTTTAGCAAAAATACATTAAATTTTAGCCACTCACATAATGTGTCTAAGTCACCAATCGATATAGACCTTAATGTTCACTGCGACTAGAAGAGGACAATGTGCTTCTAGGCGGAGTTGCCAACCTGATTAATGGCTACAGATGGCTACCGACAACACACCAGTGCTGAGAAATCAGTAATCAATATTGTAAAATACTTTAAACAAATATTTTAATACAATTTTTTTCTACAGGAAAGAAATGGAGTAGAAGTGCTGTGCTGAGGTTGATTTCAATCTACGGGGAAAAAAATGAGTTCCTCAACTCCGGGAAACGGCATGCTGACATATGGAAAAACATTTCTTTGGAAATATTTAGAAAAGAATTTCCATATTCTGGCAGCCAATGCAAGTGGAAATTTAATGCATTAAAATCGCAATTTAAAAAAAAGGACAATTTGGGTTCCACGGGAGCTGACCGCTACCACTTCCCGTATTTTGAGGAAATGTCACAAATTTTCAAGCGGAGTCATGCGGTAGACCAGTAGCTGACTCAGCTCATAATATAAGACCGCAGCCTCCACGGAAAGCAGAGGGGAGGCAACCACAGCCCAGCACTTCACGGGCGGCGGCTGAAATCAAGAGGATATTGGTGTAGAAGAAGCGGAGAATGGTAATACGCTGTTGGAGCCAACAACACCAAAGTGACGTCGTGGAAAGACTGTAGCAGAGACCATTGAGAAAATAATGGGAAAGGTTAGAGTGGATGGGAGATAACGGCACAATGAGAAAAAATATTTAAAAGACTTAGTGAAACTACAAGAGCGAGCAGTAAAAATGCTGTGGTAGAGTAGAACTGATTCAAAAATATTTAACATAAAATCTGTTTTAGTATTTCCATAGGAAGGTTGAGCACACTCAAATTAAATTAGAATTACTAATTTAATTTGAGTGTGCTCAACGCTCGTATGGAAAAACTTAAAACAGAAATTATGTTCAATTTTTATTGAATCAGTTGGTGAATATTCTTTAATAATATAGTTTTTACAATTAGTATATTTATAGGTATAACTTGTAAATTAGTATTAATTTAGAGCATAGATTTTGTTTTTAAAGTAACAAAAAAAAATTACAATTTAATGTTCGACGTTTATTTTTTAATATACCTCCAACGTCTCCTACTGCTCTACAATTCCCTGGCCATAGGTTTTCTAAATATGTTCAACATCTCTTGTTGTTGTCTGTTGTGACATTTGTGCGTATGAGTTGTCCGAATTTTGGGTTTCATTCCGGCGTGCATCCGAAAGCCCTTCATCAAGGTAAGTGTCGATTCTAGAATCATCTTTCAATAACTTGCCTTGCTGCTGCATGAATTTGTTAAAAAGTTTATCTAGACCACTTAAATTTCCTCTGTCAATAAAAAGCACCAAGCAATATTTAAGATCCGGATACGCCTTGTCCTCCGAAAATCGTTCACCATTTCGGAACAATAATGATGTCACGATAAATGCCCGAAATATTGTATACTCTTCTATAATGCGCTGAGCAAACAACAGCAAAACAATTAATAAATTCGATTTTATGGTTCAAATGGCTTGAATCGTAGCGGATATAAACATCTTCCTGTTAGTGTAAGCTTCTTTTTGATCGGAAGGAGGTTTAAGGCTACGTACGTCCCATCAATTGCGGCTATTACCTTCCTTCTTAATTTTTGTGGTTTCTTCTATATGAATAGAAGTTGCGCGCATTTCTTCTATACTGGGCCATGTAATTACATCACAAGATAATTTATTCAAGCAGTCTACACCTCGAAAAAATTCTTTTGATAAAGTTGACTTAGCCATATCAAATCGCTCGCCAACTGATCTACAAAGATTAAAAATAAACTTCTTTGGTTTTATTAAAGGGTGTAAAGTACCTGTAAGACTCTTGATTAGCCAATAGCCATATTCATGGTCGTCTTTAGGCAACTGGGGGCCCTGAGCACTTTAGGATATGTGGGCCCCTTAACAGAAGTTATTTTGTAACATACTTTAAGTTATCAACAGGACAAATAACGTAGAGTATGTTAAGACCTATCGTGCACTGGAGGCTTTTTGTCACGAAACTGTTTTGTTACCACCGTCAATTGCATTTGGCTGTAATATTAATGCGTGCATGAAGTGACGTGACAGCAACGTGACATTTTGGTTCCTTCGGCTGGCAACTTTTGGCTGCCGAAACTATCACCACGCCTTCCCGTTTATATGAATGTGCATGCACTGGTAATATTTTTGTCGCTGCTTGACTGCCATTGTTTTGTGAGACGTTGTGGAGCTAGAAAAAAACTTGCATATCTTTTTTTTAATTTCTTCTGCAACGATAGTGTGAGTGGAAGATATAAATAATGAGCCATTAATGCAAGAAGTACAAATGAGCCCACTCCTATACGGCAAAAACAAAACTTTCAAGGAATACTCTGATAGCAATTTGAAGATAAAAATGTGGGCAGAAATATCCATGAAGGTGTTTTTAGGCCTTAGAGTTACAGCAAGTCTCTCTTCAGGCTCAATTGTTGATCGCATAATGGTACTTTGATAAGTTTCAGCAGATCTCAAGAGCTGTAGTAAATCATCAAAGTTTTAACACTCATACGGAAATATCCAGCGAATTTTACAGGAGTGGATCGTAATTAATGTTTGATAAATGTGAAATATTCCTTCAAGCACCCTTCCGCTTCAAATTGGAAGAGCCCAATAGTGTTGATATTTTTAATATACTTATATTTATTCAAGAAGGATTTTTTTTAGATTCTCCGGTATATAGCAAAAGCTAAAAATGTTTTTAATTTGTTATTCTATCACACAACCCATTATCTTTTTGGTGGCAAGTTTCAAGTCATGGTGTGACTCATCAACAGGTCCCAAATGGCGAGATGGAGTGACTTGAAAAACAAATGAAAAAATAGAATAAAGAAAAGTAATGAAAAAGATTGAGAAAAATAGAAAAAAAATTTATTAAAAAAATTTAAAAAACCAGATTCATTCGAAAAGAATCGAACCTGTATACGCCCGCAGTGGGCTGAAAAAGAAAAAAACAAAAAGGAAGAAGAAGAAGCGTTTCGTGTTAGCAGAAAACTTTACACTCATCGGTACAGCTTGGTTTTCTGCCAGCTGTAGACGCTTGAAAGCAGATCAACTTGATCTCCTCTCATATGACAAATACACATATCACACCTGCCTCCTCGAAATTAATATGGATGAATGATGATATAAAACATGAGTTTTTTGGGTGACAGTTATTCACTGTGTGCGTACCAAACTAACCCACGGAAACAGGATGGCGACAGTGACCACGATGTTGTATAACAAAAAGTCCCCATTGCACGTTAGGCCTAACATGAACCAACAGTATACACATATTCGCTTCGCTGACTACCAAATAAATTGAGTTTGCCTACTGAAAGTATACCATGACAAATTTCGGAAATTTAAAAAATACTGGGGCTGCAACCACAGTCACTATACGTGACTTTGTATGAAAATTTGTTGCAATGTATAGAAGTTCCAATAAATCCCAAGGTCAGTAGCCAAACTCTAACGATAAAACTAGCCTTGAATGGGTTGTCTTACTGGTTGAAGATTTATTCATCGCTTTATTTACTATCGCAGGGGCTAGGGGGCCCCCATCGCGGTGCCCGGGCATAGCGGGCCCATGTGTAAAGATGGCTCTGGCCATATTACGGACAGAGCTTGCTTGTTGACAGGAATGCTTATATGTGCAGCATCACAAGAATTATTTAGGAGGGGAGTTAATTTTTCCATTGAAAATTCAAAGACACTGCAAGTCATGCAGAATTTTGCTGAAACTCGGCATTATTATAGTTCGTGACAATACGTTCAACAAACTTATTTATCCTTATTGGCTTTTCTCTCAAATAAGCTGTAACTATCGCACCCAACAATTCTTCGTCGTCAGTATCCGACTCCTCAGGGAGCAATTTTATGGTAATCATATTATCCTGCAAAGAAATGTTTGAATAATTCATATAGTACTACTCCTTTTTATTTATAAATTACCTGATTGCTTCTCAGAGTACCAAGTACCAATTGTTCAACCAATTGTACAGCAATTTGCAACTTGGTATTCATATATATGTAATTAATTTAAAAAATGTTCAAAACTGTTGAACATCATGCATAAGTGGCAAACTGTCAAAATGACAATCAAATTGACAGTTCAGATGACAACGATCGTTTACTCCGCCGTAGTCGTTCGATAGCGCAGCGTAGTTGTGTGATGACTTTCGACAGAACTACTCCACGACAGCGACTACACTACGCAAAGTGGCTGTAAACGCGCTCAGTTAAAAGTGTTTTTTAATTTTCTACCCTAATATCCTCTAGGATTGCTTTTTCCTGGACAGCCAGGGCACATGAGAGATTAGGCGTAAAACAGTCCAAGCAATTCAACTTCTTAGAATAATGCCTCAGAAAGCAAGCGCCTGTCGCTATACGAAAATTAACGTGCAATTATTAAGGCCTTGCGTTTCTTCTCTATTCCTCCCAAGCCCTCAGAATCTACTGCAACGATGTATCCCCATACGCCATACCCTATGAGACGCACCTAGAAATAATGCTAGTAGAGAAAAATGGGTTGGACACCCAGAGGCATAATATTTAAAGTTATTTCGATTTTTGCATGTCCGACTGTCCGTCCGTCCGTCCGTCTGTTTGTCTGTCCGTCCTCACGATAACTGGAGAACGGATTCACTTAGTGAGCTAAACTTTTGCACATGGGCTTCTTGAAAAAAAAGTAAATTTAAGTTCGAAAAAGGGACAAATCGGGTAACTCCTTTGTAGGATTACCGCATACAAATTTCGCTTGTTTGTATTTATTTAAACACTGCATGAGTATACGTAGACGTAGAGAGCTGAAATTTTGTATACTGCGTTTCATAGCAATAGTAAGTAAAGCTTCAAAAATGGACTAATTCGGGCAACCCCTTCTTGATGTTGGCATATACAAATTTAGGTTTTTTATCTATAATATAAAAAAGATTAGTCCTAGATGTTTTTATTGTACTGAAAAGTTTTTCAGAATATGAAATCCTATGAAATCTGTTAAAATCCTTTTTAGGGATCCGTACCCAAAGGGTAACAATGGGAACCCTATTACTAAGATTTCGTTATCCGTCCGTCACCAGGTTGTATCTCATGAACCGTAATAGGTAGACAGTTGAAATTTTCACACAGTATGTACTTCTATTGCCGCTATAACAACAAATAATAAAAATAAAATTAAATTAAAAATTGAAGGGGGCCCCCATACCACAAACGTGATTTTTTCGCCGTTTTTTCCTCGTTTTATTCTCATTCATTATTATTATCATAAGTAGGCATTTTATTTTTCAAATGACAACATTATTTTTTCACATGACGCCTACTCTCATTTGAAACAATAAATAAAAAGTACATAGTGTTAAATTTGGTACCATGGTACGGAACCTTTCGTACGCAAGTCTGACCCGCACTTGGCCGGTTATTACTGTCCGAAGAACCGTTCTAGAAATATATCTGAAAAACCACTTCAAAAATCAAAATTGCACAGATGTGTGACCATACGAAATTACATACGGACATTCATCTAGGGTATATTAAAAATTGGTCTTTAACCAATTCTAGCTTTTTGACTTGTTTATAAAACTCTTATACTTAGATTTTATTCTAGACACAACATAAAAGCTGTGTGTCTTTGATATTCGAGTTATTTACTGCAACGTCGCAAGTGAGAACTTAACCCAACAATCCTTCAGCGAAGCTGGGACCACTATATAGCATATTCACAAAGGCGCAAGGTCAAAGGAAAAATTACAGTAGAGAACCATAGCTGCATGAGCATAAACATGAATGTTAATTAATATTATTACAACATTTCATACGACAGTCGCAGACGATCAGTAAACGATAGCACTTGGTTTTATAAAAAATAGGCCACAAATCAGAAACATCAAACGGCCGTCGATGAAATGAATTTGCATTTGGGGAGGTTTATTTGCAAACCATTATTAGTCACCCAACTCAATAATACAATGGGACGACCAGGATATAATTGCACATCATCAGCATACAGGTGAATTTTACAGTGCTCGGTAACCTCAGGATGCTCAGGATATACATACTGAATACCAAAGGACGCAAAGTAGATCCTTGAGACCAACCACGATTAAGAGCCAAAGTATCACAAAAATTTTCCCTCGAGTTGTCCGCTGCACTGCAACCTATCAGGAAAAACAAAACTGACGATAATAGAAAGTACAGTTGAATGAAACTTGATTAGTGGATAACTTAGCAAGTAATTTGGAGTGGCTTACCGAATCAAGTCCTTTAGAAAAATCAAGAAGATCAAGGACACATAGTTCTTCCTTATCTAGCCAGAAGCGTATGTCGATTGTAACTTTTAAAAGAGCTGTTTCGCAACTATGAGATTTGCGGAAACCAGATTACAATATCATCAGAAAATTATTAGCTTCGAGATGTTGAACAATTTATCAGGTCAATTATTTTTCCATCAATTTGTCTAGAAAAACTGATTGCCCGGAAATCTTCTGGATCCTTGCGATTATTGGTTTTAGTCACAGACAGAACTGTAGAAATTTTCCATACCGAAAGGAATTGAGAATTAGTAATGCAAGCAGTGATGATATGAAGAACAGGTTGGACTATTCTAGTTAAAAGAATTTTTATAAATGGGAATGCCCATTTTAGGCCCTACACCTCCAGACATGAGAGATTTCTTAAACGATGCATTATGATACTCTGAACATATTTTATTAACAATGTATAATTTCGTTTAAGCGGAGAAAGCCGGGGGTGTCAAAGGTAGTACAGAATCGAATTCCTAAGAAGAAGTTTGAGTACCCACGCTCCCATGCTCGGAGGCTTAAATAGCTATTTATAGCCAGCCCCATACTCTGTTTTTTAGTATTTTCCTCTTCTTTATTCTAACTGAGGTACTAGATTTTTCGCACCTTAGATCGCCTCTAACTCGGTAGGGTTATGTCTTAGCGGAAAACGGGTTTCACTGCTCGCCTCTGCTCATTACCACCTACAATTTACATAAGAAAAATTTTGTCTGCATACCTACTTTTAGGGTGGGGGTTGAAACCTCCGGCGGCGGGGGTTCAAATACGCATATATGTCATATACAATTAAACGTCACGGGTGGTGTACTTTTCCCCGATTGAGAAAACTTTATCGGGATGTTTTTGCCGCCGGAGCACCCATATTCTTCCATTTGTGATTTTTCTTCCATGGCCATTAGTGCTGTGAACATTTTTTTTATAGGAAGCTATTTTCCACGAGGCACCAATTTCACGCAATCACGAGAAGTAGAATAGTCCACTTTTTCACTCAAGAAAGTCGCTTAAGCTACATCCGATCGCCAAAGCTTTCCGCTGCTGAATTGAAATAAACATTGTTAATAAAATATTTTCAGAGTATCGTAATGCATCGTTTAAGAATCTCTCATATCTGGAGGTGTCGATTGTATGAAAGTGGGCATTTCCCTTTAGGAGGAATGCCATCATGGCTAGCCGTCTTCGACTTAATAGCTCTCACAGCATCAACACAGTGCATTAACACATCTAAGGCAGAAGACTCATATATAATTAACATCACCATTACCTAACACAGGGCCTTGATAAGGACTACTAATTGAAAAGGAGGAATATGTATATTAGAGAAGTGCAGATTCAATACATTGCCATAGGCACCAATTTTAGGAAAATTATCCCACAATTTTCTAGAGGTTAAAGAATCATATATAATATAAGAAGTCAGCTATAAGCTTTCAGCCGAGAACCATTCTCGATAAACCACAGAGTTCGAATAAGAGCATACCTACCCATCATGAAGGATAATGTACAATTTCCTGCAAAATATCTATTTTGTTCTCAAACTAAGTACATAAAATGGTATTATCCCAGGCCAGTATGGCATATTCAGAAGCACATCAAACATTGATGGATTTATCGCATTAAAGTAAGTTGGGAGATTGTTGACAATGCTGAGTGAAGTTTAGATATTGAAGTATAAATGAAAATGTGTCAGTCATGCTATTACATCCAAGCATGTAGACATTAAAGTCTCCCCCAATGATAACATTTGAGTACCTATGTACAAGTGGTTATCACGTGAAAAATTAATTGGCGGGTAGTATATAGCAGAAAGTGATCCCATTTTGGTACCAAATTTAACTTCAATACGTAAAAATTCTAAGAATGTAGTGTGCGAAACAATCATAATTCGTGAGCTCAACATAGCTAACATAAACGGCTACACCGCCGCCCATTTGTCCTGATCTGTCAGTTCTTAGGAGGCTGTATACATACGTAACGCACTGAAAGACTGTTGCACACGCGTAAGCAAATCGTACGGCTTCGCATGCACAAGCCAAGTCATACGATTTGCATGATCGTGTGTAGTGAAAGTCAGAGCTCGAGTTGAGACTGAAGTCCGGCATGAATGAAATCTGTCGAAACTATCGCGTACAAGCAAACCTGACGAGTTGGCTCTAGAAATGAACTGAAGGCGACAAAAAAGTCGTTGCGTGTGGAGGCAAACCTATCATCCAATATATCAAAGTCATAAGATTTGCTTGTGCGCAATAGTTCTGATCGATTTCATTCATACCAGACTTCATAGTCTCCTGGCATTTGTTACACATGTTCACGCAAGTCGTGCGATTTGCTTGAGCATGTGTAGCGGCCTTAATTAAGGGCTTCAGTCAAGTTTCACACACTAAGATAACATGTATGCCCGAGGCCGAAAATATATCATGCAACTCATCTAGCTTAGGCCTTAAGCTTCTAACAATAAAATTTACAATATTGGGACCACTTTCCTGTTTGCAGAAAATGCTTAACGAGTCTTACCCAGTTCGTCGAAAAAATATTAATACTCATATGGCTATACTAGTGCAGAAATCCAATAATTTAGATAAAAGATTAAAGAAAGAAGTCACGGAAACAAGTACCTATATTACAAAAATTATGAAAGATTCAAGAATCAAGTTGCATGTTATTAAAGCTATATTAAATATACAATATTAATACAATGGTAAAAAAAGCATTTATCGTCTCAATAGATAATTAAGTACATGCACTACGCTTCTTTCGAATTTGCTTTAGCAGATATTTGATCATTGATATTCGAACAAAGTACAGAATTTCTCCCTGCAGTAATTGATTCAGCAAGTTGAACAAGATTATCCATATTATCATTATCACATTCTTTTCTACGCACGTGCCCTGTCCCATTGCGAGTAAGGACCGAATGAAAGAGTGTATTCCTTGTAAAGCAAAATTTTTCGCAAAATTCCCTGATTAATTTGGGTTCAACTTTCGAAAACATAATCTCTGTTATCAGAGACAAATCGAGAGAGAATTTGATTTAGAGGCGACCTGAACTATGTTGAAAATATGTGAAAATTTGTAAAAAATAAGTTGTTGGAAAGTTTTGGTTCAGTAATACGTCTTTTATTAAAAAAAAAATATATTATGATCCTTTTGCAATTGTCCAACGAACGTACATATATCTGAGGCGGTCTCTCCCAGCAATTCTAGAAAATGTTCAGATTCTACTTTTAAGCTTAGGTCGGCAGCTTCTGAAGGAACATTGCCTGCTCTTTACTAGTGATGATATCGCATCAACTGGCTCCGTTATTGTAACGTGCATCTGATATTTTACACCAAAAGGCTGTTGTATGGAGTTATATGGAGATAACGAATAAGCTTTGATGGATGAGATTTTGGGTTGGGTTTCAGCAAGCTCACTTCCTGTTGTAAATCAACTCTTCTCTTAACTGAGCTATTACGCAATTAATAGTTGTTATCACAGATATTATCACTTCATTAATTGTTTTGGTTATTTGCTCCTTAGCAAATTTATCCAAGATTTTCATAAACTTTCAGCACAACAAACAAAATAAAAAATATTAAAAGCATAGTGACAAGATATTGCGACACATCCGTTTATAGTGACCAAATTATTCGGACCAAGTAAACTGGATATTTTAAAGCATCGCGAATTTGGGGTTGGAGGTTGGCAATGGAGGGAATGGAAAGAGGGGAAAGTGGTAAGGGGGTGGGAGTTGACAGTAGATATAGAAGTCCGATGGGGATGGAAATGGATGGCTAAAGTGGAAATAGAATAGTGTGCTGAAAATAGAGAGGTAGGCTGGAAACTGGTGGATTAGGGTATTGGAAGGGGATAATGGCGTGGAGGCGGTAATGATAAAAGGATGGAGACACAAAGGTTAGGCAGTAGATAAAGAAGAGAAAAGAACAGAACAGTGAGGTGCTTGGGTTCCGGAAAAGTGTCATATATTAATGAGGGAGAGGAAATCGAAGAGATATCGGAAGACCAAGAGGAGATCGGGGGAAACAATGAGAGAGTGACAGAGTGTCAATTACACATCGCCGTTAACAGCTTCCGAAATAGAAAGCGCTTTTCAAATCCGAGAGTGGAATCGCCCAAACCCCGGCTGATCGAAGTTAGAATTAAACAAGTAAAAAAGCTAAAATTGATCTAAGACCAATTCTTATGATACCCTAGATGAGTGTCTGTATGAAATTTCCTATGGTCACCCATCTGTGCAAATTTGATTTTTGAATATACCACTAGAACGGTTCGTCGGACAGAGAAAATTATTATAACTAATCTTATAGGATCTCGTATTCTGAAAAAGTTTTTAGCACAATAAAAATGGAATGATCGTTTTCACAGTACAGGTAAAAAACCTTAATTTTTATATGGCAACACCAAGAAGGGGTAGCCCGATTTTGTCCAATTTTGAAATTTTATTTGCTTTTACCATGAAAACATCACGTACAAAATTTTAGCTTTGTAAGTCAACGTGTTCACAGGCAGTGTCTGATCAGAGCTCTTTTGTTCTGATGAGCGAAGCAGTCAAGGTACACTTTTGAGATGTTGTTAAAAAGAGAACGACGCCACAAAATTCCAATTAAATAACACGTTACGCTTCACGCTTTGAACAACTAAACATTTATTTTTTAACAAATATAACTTTTTAAATATTATTTCCTAAAGCTAGATATGAATTATAAAATGCTAACTCAACAAAAAATGAACATAACATTTCTCACGTAAATATTTTCACGAGCCAGAATCAAGAAAAACCAAAATGTCCAGTTACGTCTGGGTGTTAAGTGAACACACGTGAATTACGCAACACGAAATTAATTTTTAAGGATAATTTTCTATGTTATGCTAATTTTGATGTTATGGCAATTTTCCGTGTTTGTTGTAAATAAACGTTGTCCAAATATATATTGGAAAACTTAAAGGAGTTGCCCGATTTGTCTAATTTTTGAACTTAATATTACTTTTTAGCTCTCTAAGTATACGCGTTCTCGCGTTATAGTGAGCATAGACAGACAGACAGACGGACAGGCAAATATCAAAATAACTTTTAATACAATTCGTGGGTGTCCAATCCATTTTCCTCTACCGTAATTATTTCTGTGCGTTACAAACGGAATGGCAAACTTAGTATATCTACCATATAGATTTCATCTAGGGTATAAAAACCTTGATTGTCTATGTGGGCTGCAGTTTATGACCCCGACCAACAAAGTTGCCCGAACCACAAAAAAGCATGGACTACAAAAACTGTTTAAAACCTTTAGTATATAATACACTGCAAATAAAATCTTAAAAAACCGACTTCAAAAATATAAACTAAAGGAATAAAACTTTAAAAATAATTCTGTGATCACGATTCAATTACTGATATAATGCATATAAGTTGAGCATGAGTCATTGTGCCGAGTAGAAGCATCCTCACTTCTCTCTGCATAATTTGCTTATTATCAGTAGCGGTAATAATAAATCAGTCGAATTTTTACTTGTGAATTCTTTTCATAATAGCTTCGCGTGTTGTGCTGAAGTGGCTTTTAATATAAGTGGAGAAAGTTTTCTATTGAAATATATTAATTATTTAACCTAAACCTAAACCGACTCTTAGTGGTGGAAGTGACACGACACTCACGACGTTGGATCTAAAAAGTGCAATTGATACACTGAAACAACATTTTGATTCTAAAATTAAATCACTGGAGTCCAAATTGAGTGCCAAATTTAATAATTTTCTAATATCAATTAACAGTTCTATTCAAGATGTAAAAGTGCCTGTGTCGACTCTCAATGATAGGTTGAATAACCTTGAAAGGTCCGCTGTTAATCATGACGTTATGAATGCTGCATCAATTAGAATTGAGCATCTGGAGCACAAGGTTGATAATATGGAAAAAATTGCAAGAGCTTCGGATGCATTCATTTTTGGTTTGCCACAGGCCCCAAAGGAAAATCTGCAGGTCATATTCAACACATTAGCTCAGAACATTGAATGCCCAACATCTACGCAAACAACTATATTTCGTTTACCACAAAAAAAAGCGCAGTAACGACCATCCCGCCATGTGATTTTGAAATTCTCTAATCCCACTGAAAAACTTACTTTTGTTAAAGCCATCAGGAAAAAGCAACCTAAATTGTGTGATATTGGTTTTAGTGGTGAAGGTAGTATTTTCATACAAGAAAGTCTCTCATCAAGAAGTAATCAGCTCTTTCAAGCCGCTATTAAATTAAAACAAGCGAAAAAGATCAATTCTGTATACACTTTAAATGGATTTGTATATATATACGACCTGATGACAGCAAAAACGTTGCCGCCGCAAAAATTGTTAAACTGGATCAACTTAATTCGTATAGCATATAACTGATACGCTGTTGGGCATGTATAACTTGCTGATATTCTGTGATAGTATTTCTTGGACAGTTATCTGGAGCAGAGTGTAGTAGTATTTGAATTATGCACATTATTTTTCTATTATTTTTCTTCAACATTTCAATTCTTTTATTTTATTATATTTATATTTTTTTTCTTTTCTCATTACATCAAATTTTTCTATTTAAATTATTTTATTTTATCTTTAGCAATTTGCTTTGTAGGTTCCTAATTTGCTTTGTTTTTTTTTTCTTCTCTTTATTTTAGTAGGTATGTCATATTGTAGTTGCAAGTTTTTGCATTGCACTTCGTATGTTTATTTTCTCGATATTATGGGTTTACTTGAAAATACGGTCACTGTAGATGGGGCAAACGCACTGAAGACTTTTGTGAATGATTATAAAGGTAACTTAAACATATGTCATCTTAATGTTCGCAGTATTCTTTCGGATTTTAAAGATTTTAAATATGTTTTTGCTGATAGTAATGTAGATGTAATAGCAATATCTGAAAGTGGCTGAATGTTGGCATAGAGGATTATGTGGTTGATTTACCTGGTTTTACACTTTTTAGAAATGATAGGACTTAAGCGAGAGGTGGAGGCGTGACCTTTTATATAAGAAGTACATTCAGAAGTAGGGAAATCTGGAAGTCAAACTCAACATCATCTGGAGCTGAGTACCTTTTTGTCGAGACTTCTATTGGGTGGAATAAAATATTGCTCGGCTGTGTATATAAGCTTCCGCGTATCTCGAACTTAGATGACTTTTATAATAATCTTGCACAAATTAGCAGCGCTTATACTACAAACATTATATGTGGGGACTTCAATATTAATCTTTTAAAAAATGATAACAGTTCTAGGGATTTCTTAGCGTATTTAAGCACTTTAGGGATGGACGTAATTAACAAATCACCAACAAGATATCATGGAGGTGGGAGATCCTTGTTGGATATTTTTATAACCAATAGCTTAGCAATGTTGGCTAACCACAGTCAATTTCACGTGCCGGGCATAAGTGATCACCTAGCCATTGTAGCATCCTTTAATGTACCAACACCATCTCCAGCATGTTCTAGTATTATTACCTATTGGGACTTTAAATCAATGAACCTAGAGGAATTACACCTTGCTGCTAGTGACATTTGCTGGAATTATTTATATTCTGTAAGTGATGTAAATAATCAGGTTACTTACCTCACTAACAACTTATCCTATCTTTTTGAAACATTTGTACCTATTAAAACTTGTAATGTTAAAAATTCTAACTCACCTTGGTTTACTAAGGAAATTGAACTGCTTATAGTTGAACGCGATTATGCATATAAATGCTGGAGAAGGTTCGGAGGTATACTGCTCCGGAATAACTATTCCTTCTTGAGAAATAAAGTCACTAACTATTATCAGAAAAATCTAGATCTATCGTTGCCCTCTCGCGAGCTATGGAAGAACATTAAAGCAATGAATATAACCAAAATAGACAAGCTCGATACTCACCTAAACTTGAATGAGCTAAACGACTATTTCTGCAGTTCTACAGGCGTTGTATTTAATAGTTTCGTTCCTGCATTTTACTCTACAGGTTATTATGACGGGGATTTTTCATTTGTGAATGTGACCGAGCGGGAAGTCATTTGGGCTCTAAGATCAATCAAATCTAATGCTCTCGGTCTGGACAATATTAATCTCAGGTTTCTCAAGTTAATCCTCCCATTTGTAGTCAGGCCAATTACTCACATTTTCAACACAGCTATTATAGCAGGAAGTTTCCCAACGCTATGGAAATTGGGGAAGATCATACCTGTGAAAAACTTCCTAATGCAAATCTACCGTCTTATTATAGACCTATTAGTATTTTACCTGTTTTATCAAAAGTCCTTGAAAAGCTTCTCTTTGCCCAGCTTATAGGTTACATTGAAATGTATGGACTCTTAAACTCAGTCCAATCTGGATTTCGCGCCAAGCATAGTACAGTCTCAGCCTTGCTAAATTTAGTTGAAAATATTAGGAATAACACAGAGAATAATATGGCAACAATTCTATGTCTTCTTGATTTCAATAAAGCTTTTGATTCGATAGATTTTAATATATTGTGCAATAAACTTAAAACTGAATACAAGCTTTAAAGCCCCACGCTAAAACTAATGTACTCATATCTATCCGGCAGGCAACAGGCGGTTGTAAACGGAATGAAGTGTTCCCAGCATAAATCATTATACTTGGGGGTACCGCAAGGGTCAATTTTGGATCCTCTACAGTTTTGTCTCTACATAAATGACCTAGTAAAAGTTCCTAGACAGTGTTCCCTTAAACTTTATGCTAATGATGTCCAGTTGTGCATATCTACAAGTATAGATGATCTGCTTCTGAATGTCACCAAGGCCAATATGGATTTGGAACTTATTTCTACCTGGGCAAAAATGAATAATCTTACTCTGAATCCTGCTAATTCTCAATCTATAGTCATCTTTAAAGATCACGTCGATACGTCTCATCTGCCTTGTATGCCTCTTAATGATGTGCATATTCCGTTCGCTGACTCAGCTCGACATCTCGGGGTGTATTTTGATACATCTCTTAATTGGAAAAAGCACACAAATGTTCATGTTCAGGTTGGAAAAATTTATGGTGGTTTAAAGGGCTTATGGCGACATGCATCCCACACTCCTAGAGATACAAAGATTCGTCTTGTGAAGGCTCTGTTACTACCAAATATAACTTATGTCTGTGAAGTTCTTGGCAACTTGAATAGTAAATGTCGTAATAGGATAAATGTTGCATATGTGCAAGGTACATCTATTGGCTTTGTCGACGTGAACATATTTCTGAATACTCCAAAAGTATACTGGCTTGCTCGCTTGATAATTATATTCGTTTTAGAATTGCCTATATGATGTTCAGGATAGTTAATTCTATGTGCCCTAATTATTTGCGTGATAATATTATCTTTCTCACATCAGCTCGTACAAGGGTGCTACTTGTACCGCGGCATAAGTTGCATTTCAGCACTGGTTTGTTCATCGTCTACGGTGTTTGTTTGTGGAATACACTCCCATTTGAAATTAGAACAACCCGCTGTCCTGTTAGCTTCAAGAGATTGTCATTTAATCGCTTTTCTAGTATGTAATCTTATCTCATTAGTGTTCATGAATTCAATTATTTAATTTCTTTAATTTAATTTATTACTTGCATTCATTTAACTCTTGTATCTCTAGTTTTAATTATAGTAAGTACAACATAGATTAACATATAACGAAATTTTTGTGTGACTCAGAATTATCTTTTTGTATTGAATTTATCTTGGAGTAGGTGCAAATTAAAGAGCTTGATCTCACTTGTGCTCTTTTAATAAAGAATTATTTATTTATTTATTTATTTATACTTACATATCTACCTACATACCTACCTACATACATATCTCATAGTACTCATAATATCACAATACTATACCTACCTGAAATCATAATATTATGACATCATAATGACATTTATTTACCAAGCACAATAAGTAATCATAACATCAAAATACTTCCGATGTACAATAAACACTTGTCGTACGTAAAGAAATATGAGACACAGCAAATTACGCTGTAAACTGCATGATTAGGTCGCCCTTCCCCAATACACAAATTGCATCAACGTAAACAAGCGAAATCGGTTAATGCAACCCAATAAAGTGGCGCGCAAGCAACAAGCAGTGACAAAATATCGATCACTGACCACGAATTAGCATGAGGGCTTCAATGACGAAATAAGAATAAATCATTATAGCAATTATCGTTGTCATAAGCTAATTATAATAAGTATAAATAGACTAAGGTCAATGATTAATACAGGACAGATCATTGAAGACAGTGTGGCAGTAATATAGAGGTCAGAATACAACAGCTAAAGTCCAGTACTGTGTTTTCACTCAGTGGAGCTATGCTGTTTAGCTACTCCCGTGCTTCTTATGAGTTATGCTTTATGAGCTACTCCTGTTATACATCTTGTGTAGCTACTCCAGTTATTATGTTTTATATGGCTATTAATATCACATGGCTATTACAATAACTCAGTGCTAGTTCTTCTACACTATGTAATCGATTTCACTTTTGGGTCTGGATCAAGCACACAAAATTCCACGTAAGAAATAATTATTATTGCATTCATCTAGAGCAGGGGTCGTCAACCTGCAGCTCAATACATTCATACATGTGGCATACATATTGAAAAATTAACTGCAATATTGCAATTGCCAAACAAATAACATAATCCTGCACACACATTAAAATGTGAGGCAGATCGCATACATGTAAACCTAGCTTTATCTAACCTTCCTCTCCAAGATCACTGACGCCACACTTCTAAACCAAAGCGAATAGAAACAGAAGCGTTACCAAGTCACTCGGAGAACAGTTATGAGCTTTCGAATTCAGCGCCTTTTAGTGGCGAGCCTTACAAACTTTCTGAAAAATCCCATCAAGCAATGCGAGGAATTTCTACGAAATATTTGTTTACTACCACCTCCACTTCGTTACATGTGCGTACTGTGAAAAATCTTCGGGCTTATTATTGAATCCGTTCAAATCGTATCGAAAAGAGCTTAAAAAAGCGCCTTTTAAGTTGAAATTTCTTCATAAAACTCCTCAATTTCAGTTACCTTTAACTTCTATTAATTTTCTCGTTTTCTTTCGTAAATCCAATCGAATTATTTTTACATTTTGTGCGGAAAAATTAACTGAAATCCAAAGAAACTAAAATGAATTTGCGAAAATTCGCTTTTTTAAACTCTTTGCTTTGACTCAAACGGATCCAATAATAGAGCCCCGTCCAGTCCCATCATCTTAATCGTGTCGTCGTTTCTCTGCATTCCACCTAAACTCTCCGACCGACCGCTCCATAATCAGCGGGATTAGTTTCTCATGACCGATAGCGTTGAGTGGTTTTATTTTGCTCGGTCGCTTCAGTCCCTAACAATTGACGTATTCGCGACTGAACGCTAGATTCAACCAGTCATACTGCAGTAATCGCGAGTTAAATTTTTGTATGCGACGACGCTATAAATAATAAACACGAAATTAACAAATTTGGTGATGTGTTAGTGTCACTGTTTTAAGAGGATAAGTGTTTTTTTTTTTAATTTTAAGCTTAATATCAAGGAAACGCAATATGATTGGCAAGTAATACATTTTAAAAAACACAATTAGTTCTGTACCGAGATTCAGCTAAGTCGAAATTGGCAACAAGTGAGTGAAGTGAGTCACTTTTCTGCAGTGGGAGTGAGTGGGAGTGAAATCATCGAGCAGCGGTTTTATTTTAGAAATCGTAAGTAAATTAAGCTGTGTTTTTTTGGTTCCGTGCGGCGTTCTACAAAGCACACGAGAGTGCGAATTGAATTTATTTGTAGGGTGCATAGAAGTACTAATTTTTTTTGTGAAAGTATAGAGAAAATAATCAAACTGCCATGATTTTATAAGAATATATTAAACCTGTCAAACTTTGTCTCGCAATTTATCAAGACCTACTTTAACATTTGGATCCAAAAGAATACAGATATAAATATTAATTACTACTTATAAATTGTAAATAAATTGTAACACACCATTTACAGGCTGGAAAGTTGTCTTTACATAAAAAATCGCTCTGATTGAAGAACTAAGACAACATTATGATGTCTTAGAGGGAAGATTTGCCAGTGCACAAGGACCCCAATACAAGGATAAAATATGCGAGCAAGTAGCAGAAAAATGAATTCTTGTGATAGAGCGAAAACAGCGCCACAGTTGAAAAATACAAATTTATTTTCCTTTGTATTACTGACACTTTTATTTATGAACATTAAGAAAATAAATTGGAAAACACATAATAAATATGTATCTAAAATTTCTCACAAACTTCACATTCTTTTATGTCTGATTAATTGCCATTCCAACTTCATTGATAAAGAAACTCATTGCTGACAAAATCTAAAAAGGATCTTATCAGCAGCTTCTATAACAATAACAAGTAAAAAAGCTAGAATTGGTCTAAGACCAATTCTTATGATACCCTAGATGAATGCTCGTATAAAATTTCGTATGATCACCGATCTATGCAAGTTTGATTTTTGAAGTGGTTTTTCGCATATATTTCTAGAACGGTTTGTCGGACAGAAAAAATGATTATAACCAATTTTATAGGATTTCGTATTCTAAAGAAGTTTTTAGTACAATAAAAATGTCTTGGACTGATCGTTTTCACAGTATACGTTAAAATCCTAAATTTTTATATGGCAACACCAAGAAGGAATTGCCCGATTTAGTCCATTTTTGAAATTTTATTTGCTAGTAGAAAAAAACACCATGTACCAAATTTCAGCTCTCTAAATCGAAGCGTTCTCAGGCAGTGTCCAAATATATAGTGGAAAGCGAAAGTTTTGTATGGCAACCCCACGAAGAAGTTGCCCGATTTGTCTCATTTTCGAACTTAATTTTACTTTTTTTTAAAAGTCCGTGTACAAAATTTCAGGTCTCTAAGTATACGCGTTCTCGAGTTATGGTGTGGACAGGCAGACAGACGGACGGACATGCAAAAATCAAAATAACTTTTAATATTATGCGTGGGTGTCCAATCCATTTTGCTCTACCATCATTATTTCGAGGTGTTACAAACGGAATGACAAACTTAGTATACCCCTATAGATTTCATCTAGGGTATAAAAAGAGATAGGTTACTTTAATACTGGAAGGAATAGCATCACTTCTTGTGGCTTCAATAAGAAATAGTGTTAATTTCTCAATGAAATCCATTGCAATGCGTTGGGGAAACCTATACAGTTCCCGAAAACTAGAAGGTAAAATGTATATAATTAAAGCACTCATCTCATCTCTTATATTCCTTCTTATTATCCGCATAATGTGTTTAGCGTGATAATAATTCGCAGTGGCGTTCATTTTTGAACATAAGATCAACAAACAGCTGTGAAATTGACATTCGGAGCTAATATTCGAAAATACTCACTTCACTTTTTTAAAGCAATCATTTCATTTTCAAAAGTGAGTGAATGAAGTGAGTGAAAGAAGTGACTGAAGTGAATCACTCGCAAATTAGCCGAATCTGGGTACTGTATACACGAATGATTAATAATATATTTTTTCAGTCATACTCGAGGCATTTAACCCTTTGACCTCGGTGAGCGCCTTTAGGCGCCCTGTATGTCGTATAAACGGGAGCAGGACGCATAACAACAGCTCTTTAACAAAAGAAACTGTAGAGACAACAAAATAATGCTAAAACGCGCATAGACATAATCCTATATTCGAAAATATACAGCACACATTGGTAGCACTATTCGAGTGGTGCTCTGACTGTCACGTAGGACAGATAACTCAGTATAATAAATAGCAATGAGCCAGTCTCAATTGGTCTACCTGGTTGATTAGCAAAGTGTCGTCACGTCAGTAAGCTTCTCTTCTTTTCAGCTCGCCTTAGTGAAATATATGCAAATATTAAAGTTGTATTATAATCCTTAAGTAATGAATATTTGTAAAGTGTGCAATAAATAGTAGTTAGAAAAAATCGGAGTGATTTACGGAATTTACGTAGTGGGGACTCACAGCAAAGCATCTTGCAGACACCCCAGCTACAAAACGTAATCAAACGACGTTTTTCCTAAAAAGACATTTCTCAAAACAGCGAGAAGCAAAAGAACATTTTCTCAAAATAGTCATTTTGTATAAAAGTGCACTTAGCAAAACTACTCTTTCACAAACGACCATTTCGCGAAAAGTTCTTGCTTTCAAAACTTTTGTCTACATGCACTGAACAGTACCCCTATAAATACGTTAGAGTAAAAATTTCAGTATTCAAGGGGTTAAATTTTGTTACCATGGCAACACAGAAAAAGCACCATAAAATTCAAGATGAACACCGTGAATTTAAAAGTGAATGGACAGAAAACTACGGATTTAAAATACTCTGGGTCTTCAAACATGACTGATCTCAAAAGAAAAATTATTAAATAATAAAAAGTCAAATATCGAGCGAGAGTTTTCAACAAAACATGAATCTTAAGCTACAAAGTCTCCCCTCGGGGATGCAAAAAAGGCAGCAGTGATGAAATTACGTCGTATAATGCAAAAATCAACATTTTTATTTTACTGTTGCTCAGGATATCGCCATGGATAGGACACCCTTCACGGATGGAGAATATAGATCTGTTCGATGAAAACACCGTGTAATTTTCACCCCTACAATATGGCGGCTATTTACCCGGGGTTTTATGCACTCATCGAACAAGGATTTTGCAGTTCAGGGTAAACCTAGTGTAATGACATTTCTTTGACAGTTCTCCTGGGCATCATTTACTTCGAGTTTATAGTTTTGTGAAGCTGTATTTATATAAAATGGATGAATTAAAAAATGTGATATTGAGGGAAAATCTCCATTATGAACAAATGGACAGTGAAAGTGATAGCGACATTTTATTTTCTGAAAGTGACGAAAGAAATGAACAAAGCAAAAGAAATTGTGTTAAAGGTGTGGTGTTTTCTTGGGAACCACAAAGGACTGGGAGTGCTTCCCCTTAGCCGATGAAGGTACACCAGCCCTACAAGATGATCACTATTCTTATTCGAATATTTTTTAACTTATAACATATGACATAAGTTATTACGACTTTCATTTTTTATTATATGTGCTTCGTCTTTTATGAAAGATCGTAGGAAATCTTATTATGGAAGGAACTTTACTGATTTTTCATTATAAAGAAACCTCGACGATTATCATTCTCAAAGGATTCTTTATTATTTTAAGAGAATTAAATAATTAGATATTTATTACATGAAAGGATCATTTATTTAGTTAGAGCTTTAATAAAAAGAATTTAATCACTTAATAGTTAGAGCTTTAATAAAACGAACTTAGTCATTTAATTGTCAGAATTAATTAATTAGAACTTTTGTAAGAGAGAACTTGGCAAGCTTTTCGCGTTCACTCCCAGTTCATGCTCGACTGCCGCGAAGATTCTTTTTCGGCCCCACACATGCAGCCAACGTTGTTTGCTACCGTTTTTGTTGATCCAGAGATTTCGCGATAAAATGCGCAGAGAAAAATAATCGCGCGACAATTTAATAATTAAAAATGTTCAGAGGAAGTATCCTCTAGCAAGAAATATTAGGTTTGTTCGATGAAAACACCGGGTAAGCCCCGGGCTACACCGGGCTGTACTTTCTTGTTTTTTTTAAATCCCTGGGCTTACACGGGGTTTCTGAAACTTGTTCGATGAAAGCCCGGTGTTTCTAATTTCGTGCCCAGAACTTGCACTAAAAATTTGTGGGGGTGAACGTTTGACATTTGTCATTTGTGAACTGTCACATGTAATTTGTTCGGTGATTGCGGTCGAGTGCTGCATATAAAAGTGAAAAAATCGGGGAGCTCATACCAAATTCAGATTATATAAGGAAGTTGGATAAGAAATTAGATGACAAAATACCCATCGATAATATGCACATAGGAAATTCGAATGAAAATTATAAGGAAATATTTGAGGAGGGGATTCAAGTCGAAGAACATGGATCAAATCTTAAGGTCTGCCTTTCTAGTAAGAAATTTGATCGTAAAATGTTTCTTTGCCAATTATTAACAAGTAATTTTTATATACTTCACGTTATCCCTGCAGCTACCAAGCAAGTAGGTTTGAAGCAAACAAGATATAAGAAATTCTCTAAATTCTTAAATGAGATGGGATAGAGAAAATCATTTCTGTTGATTTGGATCATCCAAACAGTAATTTTATATCTAGTGCTGCACAACTTTTTCATGCAGAAATTATGGAGTTATATATATATATCTGGTCGCAGATGAAACAATTGTCCTTTTTCCGAAGTTTAGTTACAGAAAAGGCGATGGAATATCTAGTACCATTGTAGAAAAGCTAATAAAAATAAACTGACCTACAATGCAAATATGACGCCAAACTTCGATGAGTGTTCTTTGAGTGAACTGCATCCAATCATTCTATTTAAAATGTAACACGCATATGAGAGCTACAAGTGAAATAGCTAACAATAAACCACCTAGTCAACAAAAAGGTTACTTTGGTTAGTAATTTTGGTGTTATACCGGAATTCGTGAAAGGCTGCAAACTTGGAGCAGCTGCTAACGCAACTATAATAAAAACACCCGATCTAAAGTTAGCCGGTTTCGATTTGACTAAGAAGGAGAAAAAGAGTTAAGTGTTTCAATATAATTTTTTGTTTATTTGATATTTTATGGGATATAATCGTTGTACAAATTACTTCTAGATGTTTAATACCTATTTTTCACTATATCTATGATGCTTCTGTTAACTCTAATTTTTTTCACTATTGCATATATCAGATAATATATTATACATTTTTAGTTCTGTAATTAGTAATGTGTTTTGTGCTTTCTTATAGCTAACAACTCTGAAATCATTCATATTTCTTAATTGATAATTAGTAGCTTCAAGATTACTTATTAAAGTAAAATAAAAACCTGTGCTATGCTAATTTTTGAATTTTTTATCTTGCCTTTTGGTATATGATAAAGATTACAAAAAAAACATGGTGTATGAGTCCAACCATATTATATACCTTGTTCACATGAAGCGGGGTAAAATGGATTAGAATAGTCCCAATTCGCCTTGTACCATTTGTTTATAGTGTTCCATTCTCATTCCGGAACTCGATAATCCACTCTACTCCTTTTCATGTGAACACGGTAATATAATCTTGTTCTAGATGTTTCATATGTTCTCTTTTGTGTTCGAGTGAATGGTGCTGGCCATAAAAATAATTGCATATTGTTACTCACAAGCCACGACGTTGTGGACTTTCGGGTATTATTATTAAGCCAAGGTCAGTAGATACCCTATGATACAAAGGACAGCATGCTAGGAAGGAGATATGGAACGGTTGAGGGGGAATTAGAAGATGGCAGAGGTGTTAATGTATGTCACCCTTAAACGTTCGGAAATTGTATACCGGAGGAAAGACAAGATGGTAGACTGTTCCACAATCGCACTGTACCTTAAAAGTTGAGATCGCTGCATCTAAAAACAATTTTATCAAAAATAAACAAAACTTTTGGAAGAAAATATAGGAATGAAGCGCATTCAAATTTTGGAAAGGTCGGGCATTATCATCGACGTGGAATGCCCACCGAATTTCGCAGAAAGGGTGGAAAATGGTAAATATTTGAGAAAAGCACCCATTAATAAATAATGATAGGCTAATATTTATTTTATTTTCAGATACTGAATTAAGGGAACAGATAGTAAGATATGCCAACAGCCCCAGATTTACTGGCGCGGAAATACAGCCAAGCATTAGAATTCTCGAACGTTCTGGTGACAGTGAACCAGACAGCCCACCAAATTCTGTGGTGGAAGAATTTATAAGCAATGTCAACAACCCAGACTTTGCTGCCGCGGAATTAGAGTCGGCAACATCCCTGGTATCAAATGGTATTTTCCTAATGTTTGCAAATTACTTCATTTATAAATAATTAATTATAAATTTTACAGAAAGAGCTTTTTGGAGTGATGGCCCCACAAAGTTCCTTATTTCTTTAATGAAGGAGTTTTCTCCCAAAGTAGGGAAATGTGCCCAGCTGAAAACAAAAAAGAAATTGTGGGAGAAGATACATGCGATGATGAAGGAGAAGGGGTATCTTTTCACCAAGGACTCCATAGAGAACAAAAGAAAAGGGCTAGAGCGCCAATATAAAAAGGCGGTGGATAACAATAAAAGGACTGGACGCGCCCGACTTACACTCGCATATCAGAAGTAAGTTATAACAAAAAATAAAGATAACATCTCAAAATTTTAGGGAACTGGACGAAATATTTAAAAACAAGGCATCTTTTGTGCCTGACTTCTTGTTATCTGCAGCGGGGGAAGGATCTGCGGCTCAGACTGAAGGGTCCATATTTGAGTCCTCTTCTTCTCAAGCTGGACCATCAAAGAAAACCGAGCCCAGTAAAAAAACGTCAAGCTGTACAGGTGCGGGATTAAAAACTCCGAGGACTACCGCGAAATCACAAGAACAGGAGTTCAAACAGAGGCGACTCGATTTATATGCCGCAAGAACGGTAGGAATAAATCGGGCCAGTGCTATTAATAAAGAAAAGAACGAATTACTTAAAAAAATATTGGAAAAACTGTAATTGATTACAGTAAATTTCTTGTCTCATCCAGATAAAATGCCAACATCTGCTCAAGTGATTAACCAAAAAATCCATAGATATTACAAGTCTTGAAGTTAAAATTATGTGCTTAGACAGGCTGTCTAGAAACTCCGACCAAATCGCACAGCTTTTATGGCCTGGCAAAAGCATAACTTTGCTAAATTACACATAACAAAATATTGTTTTTCCCAGGCCATAAAAGCTGTGCGATTTGTTCAGAGTTTCTAGAAAGCTTGTCTAAGCACATAATTTAGACTTCAAGACTTGCAATATCTCTGGATTTTTCGGTTAATCACTTAAACAGATGATGGCATTAATCTTAACTGCACTGCATGTATATAGATAAGAGTTTGTAGAATTAGTAGTTAGGTATGTTAAGAAACTCCAGTGCATACTTTGCAATAGTGTGTTAGTAAAGTATATAAAAATTTTGATAAATAAATTTTTTTTGACAGTATGGCATTTATTTTCTTCAAGAACGCCTGTTGTACAATTGCTGGCTTATAGCATTCCGCTTACTCCGAGCACAAATTGGAATTTCCTCATTGTCGATGTCATCGTTGTTGTCAATGGCATTATCATCTTCATTTGCTAGGTGGCTAACAGCCAAGTCTTCCAAGCAATCCAAATCAGACTGATCTGCCATATTGTGCAGAACGCAGCAAGCTCTGATAAAATGGCAAATGTGTTCCACTCCCTTTAACTTGCAGTAGTATAATTGGCGGAACCTTTGTTTCAAAATGCCAAAGGTATGCTCTATTATAACCCTTGCGGAACTATGAATCCGGTTATAATTACGCTGTACCGCAGTCAAGTGGCCATTGTCCCTAAAGGGAGTTAGAACATAATTTGATAAGGGTAGGCCGAATCTCCCAATAACCAGTAATCTGTAAATGGATTTAAGTACATAAATTTATAAAACAGTTATTGGACCATAAAGTTACCTTTGCAAATTTGTGGTAGCTTATAATATATGTCAGAGGCTTTAAATACTCTGCTGTCATGTGAACAGCCCGCGAAGCCTATAAAAAGGTCGATAAACTTTCTGTCTTCGTTGCATATTCCTTGCAGACATATCGAAATATCGCCTTTCCTATCGATGTAATCGTCCCGTTTGTTTTTAGGCGGATCTATAATAATGTGGGTGCCATCGATTCCACCTGAAATTGAGTAAACAAAGTCATTAATATTTTCCTTGAATTTATCATTATTCAAATGTTTATATACTACCAATAACTCCTGGAATTTGTTTCGTATTACGAAAATATTCCTCAGCACGATTTTTTTCATCCGCATTTGGCCAACGAATGGCCGATTTGTACAGATTGCTGATGAACCTTGTTGTTCGTCGAATCATCCAAAATACCGTCGACAAGGACACATCAAATCGATCTGCCAAATCGCGAAAGGAACAGGCATCATGGCCAGCAAACCACAAAAATAATGCCAAATGTTTTTCTGCTGAGAACGCCTTTCCAGGCTGTAGTACAGCATATTGTTTGCTTTTTTTAAATAACTCCGTTAGAGAAGAAAATAGGTGTCTATTTATACGGAAGTGGCGAACAAATTCCGAATCCGTATATGTGGGCACTATTTCCTCCCAACATCCTTTCACACAATTTCTTTTCTTTTTTTCATTTCTTTCTTCACTTTCAGAAAATAAAATGTAACTATCACTTTCACTGTCCATTGATTAATAAGGCAAAATTTCCCTCAATACCACATTTTTAAATTCACCCATTCTAAATAATAAATAAATAAATTTTCACGAAACTATAAAACTCGAAGTATGATGCTCCTGAGAACTGTCAAAGAAATGTCATTAACTTTAGTTTACCCTGAACTGCAAAATCCCTTGTTCGATGAGTGCAAAAAACCCCGGGTAAATTTGGGGAAAATTTACACGGTGTTTTTACACGGTGTTTTTACACGGTGTTTTCATCGAACAAACTATTGTATTTCTTATCGTTGGCGGGCAACAATGCTCAGCATCAGCAGTTCTGTACGCGAGAAAAACAAAGTGTAGAAATTGTACACTTTGTATGGCAGGAAATGAAAAATTTTCCTTGCAGGGCGTTCATATTTGCAGGTAAATTGGCCGTTATGAGTGGGAACTCATGTCACCATCCTCCATAGAAAAAGAAAATTCGTACGACTGGGAAGGAGGAGGGATTTTCGCAATGCATCCCTTGAGTCTAACAATGATTAAAAGACCAGAGATATGTCGGGACACGAGAGTCCGCCGTTTTTTATAATATTATTTTGCAGTTACGACTGACAGTCGGAGGTCTATGATTACAACCAGTTGTGAACATATTCTGTCAAATTTGATCTAACCTAATTATAGGTAAGTACATGGTTTCTTATTTCGTCTTAGCCTAACTAACTTATAAAAGTGATTCGCATATACTTTTGTTGTTGCACTTTTTCTTATACCTCATACAATAATTGGCAACCGATTGAACGGTATTGCCAAGTATACAAAAAAAAAATCAAAACTTACATAATGCGCTGGGTCCCTCCTTTTTAGGGGCTACATTTATACTTAATTCCTGGGCTGTTATGCTAGTAGAATTGCATGGTTTAGAGAATTTTTCTCTTTTTTTGCGAAATATACGTACGCGACAACAAAAATCAAAATAAGGACAATAATAGTGGTATACGAAGTAGAATAGTGGTTCGATTTGCTTTACCTCTTTTATAGAGGAACTTAACCGTTGCAGGTCGTTATCGGAGGAAAAATTTAAAAAGGTGAGTTTTGGTGGTGTTATGAATTGGGAGTCTACTAATGATAGGAAATCTCAAGACTGTAGATAAATTTAAGCTGGGGATGTAGTAGTTGCGCATTTCCGTATTTTTGGGGTTGGATATTTAGTGTGTCACTTCTTGGTTAGAACAAAAAACCCATTTGTTCGGCTGCGAACGCTTGCTCCAGAGGTTACCAGGGGAGGTCTTCCGTTAGTGGCAAGAGTCGAGTAATTTAGTTACGTGCTTTAGAAGCTCAATTCCACAGATATTGTTCTCTGGAAGCACGCTAAATATTGGGTGTATCAGTCGGCAAAGATAATGCAAAGCGTCACGAGTAAGGCAGTTCTAAAAGTCGAAGTTATTAAGGGTGTAGTAATGTTCCCGGTTGTAATCGACTACTATATAGTCAACGGATGGCTGGATGTAGACGAATTCGTTTTCATAGGTGGTTGGCAGTGGGGTGTTACTTTACATAGTTGGTATGCTGGCCGATAAGGTAAAGGTAGGTTGAATTCACAAATCATTTTATCTGTACTTCTAGCTGTGCTTGTATAACACAACGCGTATATGCCGAACAAAACTTGTAGGCCGGGGGAAATTGGGAGCCTAAGGTTATCGCGTAGCTTCTGCTGTATGACTAATAGAGAGTTCTTTAACTGGTTAGGAGTCATAATACCGGGATGCGGCTTGCCATGTTTCACCTTTATCATCAGATCGAGGATAGAATTTATGGTAGTCTCGAGTCTAATTAACGGAAGTGTTACGGCATTAATAATTGATTCTATTTGGAGTGTTATATTGATCTGGGATTGTGCGACAACCATTGTGTTCAGAAGACGCTCTAGATTCTGGATCTTCTCATCAAGACTAATTTCGTGCTGGCTCTTGTTGAAAATATTAACCGTCGTGTCTATTACTGACGTATGGTTTTTTTTTAAATGCCGAGGAGGCGCCCTTGGTCGGTTCTCACGCCATCAATCAGGTGGTCGTATTTAATGGCGTACTCATGATCTAAGGTCCGAGAGAGCATTTTTCTCAGGGAATCCACTGCATTAAAAGGGCTACGTTTTTTTCTGACATTAAGGGGAGACAATAAATTTTCCTTATCCTTATTGTTGTCAAAGATACTCAAAATCTGTTTTAAAGAGGCCTGTCAGAGGAGGGGGTCGTCTGCATAATACGTCAGCCGCTGCCAAAGACCACATGTGTTATCCTCCATTTGCCTAAACTCGTAATTAAGAGCTCTCAGGTCAAAGTAAATCATGATATGCCACTCGCGGCTAAAAAGTCCCACATTACATACCTGTTTCCTGAAAGTAAATTTCTGAATCACTTTCCAATTAGGTGACGTTCAGCCCAGTCGCGGGGCCCCATAGACTTAACAGTTGTATATACAGGGGAAGGTTACCCTTGTTCGGCAAAATGAAAAGGAAAGAGCTTGACTTATTCCACGTATAATTTTAGATCATTATTATGTATTGTCTTAATCTTATTTCCCACCTCAATGGTGGTGTGCTCGGGAGAATTTAATTCTATAACGTCATACGGTCCGAGCCAAAGTGGAGAGTGTTTGGACTTTTCAGCATGGCTTTTAGGAAAAACCTTATCTCGAAGATTAAAGGAACGCACGGCCGAATTTTTGTCGTAATAATTCTTCGATTTCTGTTTATATCTCAGAATGGTTTGACGCCATTTCAAATCCATGCTGACGTCGAGCCTTTAGCTCATTAGAATAGTTGACATAGTTGTAACAGGTATCTGGCACAAGTTTCAGAGAAGTGGGGATTCTATCCGGGAATTCATAAACAAGCTCGTGAGGGGTAAGTCCGGTACTTGAATGAGGGGTTGAAAGAAACACGAAAATAGCATATGGCATCCAGGGATCCCAAGAGAGCGGATCTTTGTTAACGTAATGGCGGAGGTATTCCGCCAGTGTCCTATGGCTATGCTCGAAAGCGCCATTAGTCTGGGTATGATACGGAGTAGATTGTAGCTTATGAATTTTAAGCAGTTTACATACCTCCGAAAACAGGCAGCTAAGGAAATTAGTGCCATGATCAGTCAAGATACATTGGGGAATTCCGTGGCGGCATATGATTTTAGTAGCGAGCTCTCTGGCGACTGTATCCGCTTCGGCATGCGGCAGTGGAATGCCTTTCGAGAATTTGCTAAGGTCGTCCTGGAAGGTTAAAATGAATCTGTTATCATTGTAACTAGTGGGAAGTGGCCCAATAATGTCGAAAAAAAACCTCTTCAAAAGGTCTTCTACTTGTAGTAGTTATTTTCATTGGAATCGTTTTATTCCGATTTAGTTTATAAGCCTGGCAGGAGGGACACCTTTTTATGAAACTTATGATATCTTTGTTCATATTCTGCCAATTATAGGCCATCTTTATCCGTTTTAAGGTTCTGCGTATGCCAGTATGTCCCCCTAGGGGTAAAGTATGGTAATCGCATATCACCTACTGGATATGTACCTTGTCGCTCAATTCAATCATCTCGTCGAGGAATATATGGATAGGAAGTTTTGGCGTTTAAAAAAAAAGAAACTGCGCAAAGATTTCAGCTCTACCAAACTAGCGTGATACTAAAGGAGAATAGTATCATTGCGAGTTTTGATTATTTTGCATACTCAAGATATTCGCTTACACTGACAAGAGTAGTCTTCTTGTCAGAGGGGCTTGACAACGGTAAGAGAAGCTGGACGATTAGGATTTTGGTTTTTCCAGTTTCGCGTATTTTTAGCTTTTCAGGAAGCATATCTAGTTCTAGACCTGTGTATAACTCGAGGGTTTTCTTCATTTTGTCATCGTTTGGGGTTAGTATGAAGAATTTTGGAATATGGGTTTTAAATCTTATTAAGGAACCTTTTTTCTCATGAATGAGTGACTAGTCAGATATGCCCTTCTTAAAGTAATCAGCGTAGGTCTCGTAATTGCCAGTTGATAGGCGGAGTGGAATTAGCAATGGCATTAGGGTTGCGTAACTCGTGCTACGGCGTTTATAGTAGTAACCACAGGAGGTTGCGACTAAAAGCGTCGGCATTCGTGTTTAGACTTTCTGATTTGTAGATTATACAATCGTCGTATTCTTCGAATCGAATACGCCATCTCATTAGTCTATAAGTGGGGCTATTTAAGTTCATGAGCCACGTTAGTGGCTGGTGATCGGTTACTATAATAAAGCGTCGACCATATAAGTAGGTTCGAAATTGTTCAACTACAAACACAATCGCGGGAAGTTCCTTCTCTATAGTAACCTCAGCTTGTGAAAGTACCGCGCCAATGCCGAAGTTGCTGGCATCTGTGGTGACCAGCCAGGGTTCGTTAAAACAGGGGTGTTTTAGGATAGGAGCAGGGATAAGTTTAGATTTCTGTGATCTAAATGCTTCACCACAAAAGCCGTGCCATGTAAAGGGTACGTCCTTCTTCGTGAGGTTAGTAAAAGGTGTTGCGATCTTCGCAAAATTGTCGACTAATCTGCGATAATATCCCACGAATACCAAGAATGATTTAATATCCTTGACCCGTTGGATAGGTCGTTACAAATTTAATTTTTCCGGGTCGGGTGAATAGCTTTCTAAGTGATTTGCCTTCCGAGAAAATTGCATTTGTCAGGTTACCATTTTAATCGATGATACCTCAAGCGGTCGAAATTATTGATGAGCTTAACGTTATGGTCCCTAAGGCTGCACCCATGAACAACTATATCGTCCATTCTATGCCTTGTAATCTCGAGAGGACGTTGTTCATTAACCTCTGAAATATAGAGGGGGAAATTTTCAGTCCAAAAGACATCCTATTGAAATGGAAGTGGCCGTAAGAAGTGCTTAAAGTAGTCTTCTCTTTGTCGCCTTCGTCCATTCGGATTTGGTGGAATCCCTTTGCTAAGTCAAGGGAGGGAAAATATTGTGACCTACCCAGTTGTCTAAAATATCCTTGATGTTGAGCAGGGGAAAGGAGTCTCCTACAGTTATATCGTTCACTCGTCGGAAATCCACGACCACTCGCCAGCGCTTGTTTCCTGCTGAATCGGACTTCTTGGCAACAAGCAGCAAGGGGGAGTTCCAGGGGCTTGTGCTTGGGCGTATGGTCTCCTGTTTGAACATTTGAAATATTTGATTGCTAATCTCTCTCCGTTAAGATTCCCGTAATCGGTAGAGCTTAACATTTACAGGAGCTTTATCGGGAAATGTTTGAAATTTTGTGACGAACTGAGTCAGTCACAGAAAGGAAGTCACCCACTAAGTGGAATATGTCGTTATAATTCCGACAGATTTTTAATATACTATCAGCCCCCTCTGTGTTACTATGATCTAAGTTAAGTCTCTTCTTTAACTGGTTATGACGTTCCTCGACTTTGATTTTCATGTATAGGTCTTGGTCTATACAATAGTCCTCTAGAGGTTCAGTTCAGGTTCAGTGGTAATGTTTACGGAAACGTCCTCGTATTTTACGTTCAGTAGTATTAGTTTAGCCTGACCATTTTTGCGGCTAGAAATAGACTTACCCAAATACACGCCAGGTATAGGCTCGCATCTGGTTACCAAGTTCATTCTGTGGATACCTGTACAATGGTTTTTGATCTTGGAGGCAGTATTATAGAGTTTGATTCCAATTATTTTGTTGTAGCACCTGTACAGGTCGTTAAGTACCCACATTGCGAAATCTCTGTTACCTTAGAGTTGAGTTTATCAGATCCTGGAAATTCTTCCAAATTAACATCGGTAAGCGAAGTAGTTCTAGCACTATTTAAGAGAGCAAGCTATTTTTTAACTCTTTGGGCGTATTCTTTTACATCTTCCTTATATAGCTAGCGAAATTTCATTAATTCGTTCTGTAGAGTGATACGAGATAAGTTCGCACTTTGGCTCACCTCAGCGGTGATGGGTTCCGTACTAGATGGCCTCATAAGCGCACCCAATGAGGTTTGTCTTTATTACACTTAAAAGACAGCTTCTTCACCTTCCTTTCGTGAACCTATTTGGAATAGATCACAACAAGAGAGGAAACGTTGGAGGTCACGAGGGTTTTCGTTGAATTCGGGGATTATAAGTTTCGCGTCAGAAAATGATAAGTGCACGTTATTAGGCGACGAAACAGAACCACTTTCTCCAGAAGGGGGAGGAGGAAGAGGAAGAAAGGAGGGGGTGTGTAGCCTGTCATCCTAAGTCCCTTTTGGACAGTACGACCACTGCGTGGTGTAAATATTTAGAGTTTGAAAACATCGTATAGCTGGTGAGAATTAGTTATTAGTATGTAAATAATAAGACAGGATGATATACTAGGGTAGGTTTTCCACTTCGATTTCAGTTCAGGTTACGCTTCCCATTGTTTTTATTCATAATAGTCATGTAGTTATGCAGGTACATGTAGACATGAAGGTTCTAAAAAAAAACTTGTGCTGAGTAAATCCGTGCTGGTATATTAAAATAAAGGAGAGAATGTAGGTACACGGGCGCAATCGTTATGAGTCATGAGTCACTTAAGCGCACATTAAACACTTTGCATTAAAAAACAAATCCAGAAACCGGCATGGAGAGACACAAGAATTGCAAAAGACGCCCCAAGTTATTCAGTTCAATTTGTAATTAAATTAAGTACAACTTTAGGAACATTTATGCCTTGGTCGTTGATAAGTACCACATCGAGTGCATACCAAGTGGTTTATAATCAAATTAGATGTGCATTGGCCCAGATATTTGTCGTCCAGGTTTCGTTTATTACGACGTTGATAGGCACCTTTTGTCTATAGAGTTTACAAAGAGGTTATCTGGTACACTCGCGATCAGCCATATGATACGCAACGAATTCATGCGCCGGGTTTCTTGCAACCCCAAACATACACGTGTTCACACTATCTTTCAATTTCCATATATTACACTATACTTAGATGTTGCAAGTTATACGCTGCACTTGTAAAAGTATTCTCTATACTCCTGGTCCCAGCACTTTCAATGAAAGTACTCTTCTATTTTGTCTTGACGGATTCAAATTGCTTGCTGGATATTCTCAATTGAACAAATGAGAGTTTTACAAAAAAAAAAATTATTTTTTATTTCACACCTCAAACGTCGCAGTATACCGTGGTAGTACCACTCGGTTTTAGAGAAAATGCCCGATATTACTCTCACGATTCCACCACTAGAAGAGGAAATATGAATAAGATTTTATTGGTAATAAGCGAGCAATGGAAGCACCCACACCGCTCACCGCTGCCACCTACGACATTCATTTTTTATTATATGTGTTTTGTCTTTTATGAAAGATCGTAGGAAATCTTATTATGGAAGGAACTTTATTGATTTTTCATTATAAAAGAAACTTCGACGATTATCATTCTCAAAGGATACTTTATTATTTTAAGAGAATTAAATAATTAGATATTTATTACATGAAAGGATCAAAAAGAATTTAATTACTTAATAGTCAGAATTAATAGTCTGAATTAATTAGTTAGTTTAATAAGAGAGAACTTCGCAAGCTTTTTCGCGTTCACTGCCAGTTCATGCTCGATTACCGCGAAGATTCTTTTTCGGCCCCACACATGCAGCCAAAGTTGTTTGCTACCGTTTTTGTTGATACAGAGATTTCGCGATAAAATGCGCAGAGAAAAATAATCGCGCGACGATTTAATAATTTAAAATGTTCAGAGGAAATATCCTATCGCTGGCGGGCAACAATGCTCAGCGTCAGCAGTTCTGTACGTGAGAAAAACAAAGTGCACAAAGTGCTTATGTAGATAAGTTGTCCGTTCTGCGTGCGAACTCATAACAAAGGATATGGGAATAAATAGTGTCCACTTATACGGATTCTGAATTTGTTCACCACTTCCGTATAAATAGACAGCTATTTTCTTCACTAACTGAGTTATTGAAAAAAAAAATCAAAAAATATGCTGTACTACAAACTGGAAAGGCATACTCAGCAAAAAATCATTTGGCCCTATTCTTGTGGTTTTGCTGGTCAAGGAGCCTGTTCCTTTCGAGATTTGGCAAATCGATGTGATCTGCCCTTGTCACGGTATTTTGGATGAATCGACGAACAACGAGGTTCATCAGCAAATATATCAGAATCGATTAATCGTTGCTCAAATGAGGATGAGAAAATCGTACTGAGGAATATTTTCGGAATACGAAACAAATTCCAGGAGTTTTTGGTAATGTAAACTTTTGAATAATGAAAAATTTAAGGAAAATATTAATGACTTTGTTTCCAAAATTTCAGTTGCAGTCGATGACACCCATATAATCATAGATTACATCAATAGGAAAGGCGATGTTGCGAAATGTCTGCAAGGAATTTCCACTGAAGACAGAAAGTTTATAGGCATTTTCATAGGCTTCGCGGGCTGTTCACATGACGGCAAAGTATTTAAAGACTTTAAATATATTTTACCTACCACAAATATGCAGAGGTAACTTTATGGTTCAATAATTATGTTTTACAAATGCATTTATTTAAATCCATTTACAGATACCTGGTTATTCGGCCTACCTCTTATCCAATTATGTACTTACTCCCTTTAGGGACAATGGCCACTTGACTGCGGTACAGCGAAATTATAACAGGATTCATTAGGTCCGCAAGGGTTATATTAGAGCATTCTTTGACATTTTGAAACAAAGGATCAATCTGATTTGGATTACTTGGAAGGCTTGGCTGTTAGCCACCAAGCAAATGGAGATGATGATATCATTGGCAACAACGATGACATTGACAATGAGGACGCTATAAGCCAGCAATTGTACAACAGACGTTCTTAAAGATAATAAATGCCATACTGTAAACAAATGTATTTATCAAAGTTCGTATATATCACAGGGCGTGATGATGGGTCACACCTGACCCGAAACGTTGCCGCCCAAATAAAGTTTCATTAAAAAAAGCCTTTTATACCGGAGAATCCCAAAAGGCAACCATTTTCTTAATTTCTCATAAGTATATACTTAACTAACAAATTTTTCCAAACTGTGCAGTGCAGTTTCTTAATATACCTAACTACTAATTGTACAAACTACTTTCTATGTATGCAGTGCCATCATCTGTTCAAGTGATTGATCGAAAAATCAAGAGATATTACAAGCCTTAAAGTCAAAATTGTGTATGTAGACAAGGTGTCTAGAAACTCCGACAAGATCGCACAGCTTTTATGGCCTGGAAAAAACAATATTTTGTTAAATTACAAAACATATACCGAGGTACTGTCAGTTTCTGGCCTAAAGCGGAAGCCTCAAAATTTCATAAAAGAAGTTTTGGGAGTATAGATACTGTGTGTAAAGTTTTTCGATCAACAGTAACAGGGCGATCTTATCAGGACAGCAATGAACCCTGAAAACTCCCTGCTGTCTACATTACAGTGAACTCAGATGCCAATAAGTTGCTGGTGGATATATATAGACTTATTTAACAATCTATGCGAATCATTTTAAGGAAAATGGGTTGTCTTCACAATTAAAATTATTTTTGGGCATCCCATTTCTATCTAACCAATAAGTGGAAAGTGGTAATGAGTTTTTTACAATTTCGAGACCCGTACATAATACGAGTCTACAGGCAATTCTCAATTTAGTGCTGAACTACGCTGGAGATGATGCATTCTCGTCCATGCTGCACCGCATCTACGGATCCGTGATAGGCCTCAAGCTGCTCATTGTACTTGCAGTACAGTGCGAGCATTTCTTCTAGTGTTCCCCTCACCCATACACACCTCCGCCAATCATTTGTAAGCTCACTCATCAGAACACACATGGCATTTGGGTCATTCACCACAATTGCCGCATTCGCTTGTGCATTGGGAAATATCCTCATGTTAGAGGGAAGTCCCCTTATTCTCCCATTCACTGCATAAGGCTCTAGTAACAGGGCAAACTTGATATTATTATCTTTTATCAGGACGCCCAGGTCACACTTAGCGGCATAAGCCCCTTGGCATTTAAGCTGGTAGATTTTACTCTCCATCTTAATGCCTTGAGTTCGCCCTCTCTATCAGATTTGCATACACAGGACATGCTCCCTCTTTTGTTACAATCACGGCAATGCATTTCGTTCAGGCAGTTGAACGCCTTATGACCCTCTTGGCCATAACGGTAATAAACCTCGCCCTTTGCTGTACATTCCGCAATCCTGTGATTAAGCCCTGAGTATATGAAGCACGGAGGCACTACCGCAAACAGTCGAACTCTAAGAGAGTAACAACATATACAGGGTGTTTCCCCTTAGGAGGTCCATAGAGCGGGAGGTGATAGTACTCACCTAGACGAACCAAAAATTGTATGGCAGGGGGGGGGGGGGCAATATCAACCGTTTAGGAGTTACAGGGTGATTCATAAAAAAAGCTAGGTTTTCACAAAACACCCTGTATCTTAAAAACTACATGGTGTACCGTCACACTTGAGAGCTCATTGTATGCAAAACTTCATGGCCTTTCCAACGACAGCTCCACTAGCCCCGTACCCATCTCCCCACAGAAGTTATGAAGGTCTAAACTAAAAATTTCGGATTTTCTTTCCTTTTTTTAATTTGCCCTCTATTATTTTTGCAAAAAGGTCATTAACATAACTTTTTTTATAAAAACTCTAAACTGCAGACTCTCCTCTTTAAGTTGACCTATTACATCCTTTGTGTTAACTGTAGCCGTTAAACAGTTATTAACTCATAACCTATTCAGGTCACACCGAAAAAAGACGATATTTTTTAAAATGACGTGCTAAGGGAACAAATTATCGTTGAGAATAGGTTTGAAAATAGGTTTGAGAATAGGTTTAGAGCTAATAACTCTTAAAGAGCTTCAGATAGCCCATTAGGTGTAATAGGTCATATTAAAGAGGAGAGTCTACAGTTTACAGGTTTTATAAAAAAAAGTTATGTTAATGACCATTTTGCAAAAATAATAGAGGTCAAAGTAAAAAAAAAGGAAAGAAAATCCGAAATTTTTAGTTTAGACCTTCATAACTTCTGTGGGGAGATGGGTACGGGGCTAGTGGAGCTGTCGTTGGAAAGGCCATGAAGTTTTGCATACAATGAGCTCTCAAGTGTGACGGTACACCATGTAGTTTTTAAGATACAGGGTGTTTTGTGAAAACCTAGCTTTTTTTATGAATCACCCTGTAACTCCTAAACGGTTGATATTGCCCCCCCCTGCCATACAATTTTTGGTTCGTCTAGGTGAGTACTATCACCTCCCGCTCTATGGACCTCCTAAGGGGAAACACCCTGTATAGCAGCTACGTAACTTCAACAGAGCCTGCGTCAGTAAGTCCGGTCCCTCAATAACAACGTTTACATGCTTTTTCCCTCGGCCACCCACGGGCGGCCTAAATTCCTGAGACGGCATTTTGCATTCAAAATTGAGCTCATACAAGTCACTCATGAATTCTTCATAAGTGACTGAAGAGCCAACACACGTGACAACTACCCTTGGGCGTCTGTCATTCACACTGAAATCCAGCCCACATTCCTTAGCGGCTTAACATCATGGACCCTAACTTTTAGGATAGGACCTACCTCCTTCACCACTTTGTCGATGATATCATATGTAGTAACACCGTGCGCCTTGCCCGTCACCATAACGGACCAGGTCTCAACTGGCTTCGCTACCGTTCTGTTAACTGCTGCGCGAAATCATAGGGAACTCTTTCGGCTACCACAATCTTTTGAAGCTCACGGGAGATTCCCTTCATCTTAGCGATTGTAGGCTTAAGCTCATGGTCATTCTTTTTCGCGGAATCCTCTTGCATTTCCCCTATCTTTCCTGCATCTTTCTTCGTCTCAGAAGCTTTCTTTTATCCCTTTACCGCACTCTCAATCATGGTGCTATTAAGGTACCCACCACCGCTCTCTGACAGACTTGTTGTGTCATCAGAGCTAAGCACCCAAACTCTAAAAGCCACGGCTTTCTTCCTAATCTGCTGATGGGGAGAGGAGCTCTCCGATTCACTGCTGGATGTAGATACATCCCCTACAATATCCTTTTTGGACTCAACACTCCTTATTTTTTTCACCACCGGCTTTTTCACCTTCATGCTTACTGCCCTTGTAGTAACGGAAGTAGAGGGCATTTTACCCTATTTCCTAGCAAACGGGAAAAATAAAAACAATAACCGGACAACAATATACAATAATACAGCAACAAACTGAAGATTCAAGGTTGTTTAGAGACGAGTGTACCCCCAATTCACAAAGTACCATACAGAATATAAAAAATAAAATATAGGTTATAATATAGTATAAAATATAATTCTAATTATATGTCAAAGTACAAAATGTAAAAAAAAATGCTAAAAACCTTGAAAAAAATTGCTTCCAAAAATTCCTGCAATTCAGTAGTAGTCAAGTCATGAAAGCAGTATACGTGTCTTGCATCGCTCCTGCAATTTTTCCATATTTTAACACTAGAACGACTGACATATGTTACCTTCCTAGAACGACGGCAAGCGGTCAAAATGACCGCTGAAATTGTGCTAAAGGTTTTCATGCAATTACAGGTGTCAATGGCAAGATAAATGATTTTGAAAGGCTGTATATATTTTATAAATTATTTATTGAACACTTAGTAAAACAAAAATTTAAAATAAAGATATGTAAACAAAAACATATAAATTTTTTGCTGAAAACAATCAACACAAATAATTTTTTTTTCTAATTTTCCTGTACATTGTCCACATACTGCTTTTTTACATGTTTCACATATTTCATGTGTTTTATTACCTTTACGTTTGGCCACTTGACACTGTCGTCTCTTGCGAGTTGATTCAACTCTTGCTGAACTACTTGTTGAAGCAGGAAGAGATGCCATCAGCCGTCCACGATGTTCCTGGCGAAGCTCTTCAGCCAATTGCAGAATGAAGTCTCTAATGCTTCGGTGAAGGGTACTTAGCACTATCACATTTTTGTTTACTTTACCCTGATACACCGTAATAGTGCAGACTTCGTTTCTCAACAGCACTGTATTGTAGAGATTATTTCGAGAAACTTTTACAACATTGGGTACCTCCTATCTAGCCCTATTTAGAGTGCCGATGGGACTTGTTTGTCTGGATTTTAGTTTTTCCGCAAGCTTCAAGGATGTGAAAAAATTATCGGTGGTGACATTTCTACCTTTGTCAAGGTAAGGCTCCCTCAAACGGAGAACAACACTCTCGGAAAGGGAAACATCTGAAGGGCGTGTTTCATCCTTACCAAGATAAAGAAAGCCATTCAAAAGATACTTTGATCGCACATCAACTGCGAGCCAAAATTTAATGCCAAATTTATCAGGCTTATTGGCCATATATTGTTGAAAACGACATCTGGCTTTAGTGGGAAATAGTTGTTCATCCACAGTAATATCTTCGCCAGGCCTATAGCACATATGGCAATTTTGGATGAATCGATTCCAAACATCAGAGGCTAGAGCAAATTTATCAGTTTGCAAACGTGTTGATCTCGTTGCTCTGAAGTCAAAACGCAGGAACCTTAAAATGCTCTTGAACCTATCACGCGACAAGTTTTCTTTATAAAAGTTCAAACCCCATGAATTGCTCCATAAACTGTTGAGTTCAAGACCTTTTGCACCTGTAGCTCCACGAACATACATGAGAGCGATAGCAGCTCCAAGTTCGTGCAAAGGTAAATTCCAGTTTTCATCTTGAAGCCGGTGACGCGCTTCGGCCTCAGTGCATTTCTGGATATGTCGTAGCATTGGTTCATCAATAAAAAGACGCAAAGCAGTTATGGGCATTGAATTGATATTACGCCTAGCCTGAGGTGTTGGTCCAGAAGTTTTCCGCAATACATTTTGATCGGAGAATCGACCTCTTGTATTTTCATTGATGTCGCAAACCTCCCATGTTGTGCCATCTCGAGCCATTTCTCTTTGTCCAACGGCTATTTGCGATAGCTGACGTTGATCTGCGCGTCGACTGTGTATCCTCCTCGTAGACGTGGATGCTCTCGTAGATGGGGGCATCCTCACAGAAGTAGAAGGACCAGCAGTTACTACGGTCGTAGGGGTGTTGTCGACTGTCCAAAAATAGTAAAATGGTATGAAAACCAAGCATAGTGCAAATATTTTTGGTATTTTTATAATTATAATATGTAATTATGTGTAAATAAATGAAATTTATATGGGAAATCAACAATACCTTCGTCCTCTACCTAACTTTCTTCTTGATCCAAATCGTCTTCGTATTCTCTTTCACTGCTACTGCAATTGTTCGGAAAGTAATCACTATCGTCACCACTGTCTAACTCAACCGGATCGTTTTCCACTTCCGACATATCTTCACTTATATTTTGCAATATTGCAATAACTCTTCTTCACTCAATCCGCGGCGAGACATATTTACTATTTGCGCATACACTCGGTAATAATGAAAAAGTGCATTTAGGTCAGCCCTTTTATACGAAAATTTGGGGGACTCCCACATTAATTTTGCATAAGTGTCATAGTCATCATAGGTATCATAAATAAAGATCCTTCGGCACCAGACGAATATCGAATGAATTGCGCTAGCGGCTAGCCGAAATAAATCGAAAGAGGTCGGGAAAGTCCAAGTAATTACACGGTAAACAAGAGACGCCAATTTTTATGATAGGTCTTTTATTGTTTATTGGAATTCGAACAAAGAGGTATGAAAAGCAAATAAGATTTGCGAAAACAAATTAGAGCACTATCAGCATGACAATAAAATGTCTAAGTCACAGTTAGAGTACTTGCAGTACTAAATAAGTAGAACAAAAAAAATTCTTACCTGGCTCAGTCTTAATTTCGTTCACCGGTCAAAATGACCGCCGCCGTCGTTCTAGGTATGACTATGAATAACTTTGGAATAAATTAAAATAAAAAAGCAATATTTCGCATAAATGGTCTCTATTGATATTTAGGAAAAGTCAGAAATTTTCAGCCGCCTAAAATAATTTTTGTAGATAGTACAATAGTTTAAAATTCATTAGAGGTCAAATTGACCGCTCCCGTCGTTCTATTAAAGCAATTAATTCGACTTGCTGATCATTTAAATCTTTTGTGTAAAAGCGGTGTATTTTAATTCTCGTGATTCATAGGATAACTTTAATTTGTTTGTATTATGAAATATTATCAGTTTTTCTTTTCTTTTTCTCTATTTCTTCATTCTCTTGTAATACATTTTTTGGATATACGTTTTTTAAAGTATTCTAATCAGTTATGTAGGTTGCCTCAGTCTCTATTATATTTTGTAATCTTGTACTTACATTTTTAAAATTTCACGCCTTATTGTGTAAATCGGTAAAATTTCTTTTTGGGATTGAGAAATCGAGCATTTTGTGTGTCATTGCGTCCAATATGTTGCTTGCTGTGGGGTGTGAGGTGGATTTTCTTTTGCCTGTCGGATGCGCCAGTGTAATTCTGAACGCATATGTCATCTCGGTTTAATCTATCGCCCCTGGTGCTCAAAATGGCAAACTTAATATCTGCCGTCTCTATGCAAGAAATAAGGTAGTTATATTACAGGAAATCTTCGAGGGTTCCAAAGTCCACGCTGTCTTGGTCTCTGAGTCGTGGTTGATTGAGAATTCCAGCTCTCGTTCTATATGCTTACCTGGATATAATGTCAATGATATTGTCCGACCTTTCCAAAAATTTGAATGCGTTTCATTTCTCTATATATTTTTTTTTCTAAAATGTTGGTTATTTCTGATTAATTTTTTTTTATATGCACCAAGCATACAACTTTTAAGGTACAAGATACAGTTCTGAAATGACATATGTCAAACGAGTACATCGAGATCCCACTCGATCTAAATCCGATCTAAACCCAATGGAGAACAGTCTACCATCTTGTCGTTTCTCCGGCATATAATCTCCGAACATTTAAGGGTGACATACATCGACACCTCTTCCAATCTCCTAATTCCCCCTAAACCTTTCCATATCTCCTTCCGACCAAGCTGTGCTTTTCATCATAGGGTATCCCCTGAGCTTGGCTTAATAATAATACCCGAAAATCCACAAGGTCGTTACTTGTGAATAACAGTATGCAGTTATTTTCATGGCCAGAAGCATTCAGTCGAACCAGAAAGAGAACATCTGAAGCATGTCAAACAAGAGTATATTTACCTCGTTTGCATGAAAAGGAGTAGACAGGATTATCGAGGTCCGGAATGGAATGGAACACTGTGAACACTTGGTACAATGCGAATTGGGACTATTCTAATCCAGTCTACTCTGCTTCATGTGAACAGTGTGAACAAGGTATATTATATGGTTGGACTCATACACTATGTTTGTTTTATCTCTTCTTTATTTTATACCAAAAGTGAAGACAAAAACATACAAACTAGCAGAGCCCAGGTTTTTTTATTTTTATTTTACATTAAGTAGTAATCTTGAATTTACTGATTATCAATTAAAAAATATAAATGATTTCAGACTTGTTAGATATAAGAAAGCTAGTACACGAAACACATTACTAATTACAGATCTAAGAATGTATAATGAATTATCTGATATATCCAATAGTGAAACAAATATTATTAGATTTAAGAGAAGTATCACAGATAGTTTTAGTGACAAATAAGTATTAACACTTTGCATTTTTATGTCGCCGTACGGGCAACATTATGCGTTTTACCGTTGCACTCGTATACCTGTATACCTCAATGTATATATATTGAAGAAGGTAACCAAGAAGCAAAAAGGAGAACTCATCACGCTACCAACATACCTGACAAACAATAAAAAGTAAAAACACATCAATCTTGTAATGATCCAGAATGAATACTATGATGACGACGATGATAATTATGGCGACGATGCTGTTGAAGAAATTAAACACCACTATGTTTGGATTAAGAATTTATCCCAGCTTCTGTCGTTTCAACTCAGTGGTCATAATAAATAGAAATATTTCTGCGACCGTTGCCTTCAGTTCTTTTACTCGTCTAATATATAAGAGCATCATATGGAAGACTACAAGCTGCTGAATGTATGCAAGATTCGGCTACAATCCGAAGACCAGAAGCAGCTTAAATTTAAGAATTTTTTTAAATAAGATAGAAGTTCCGTTTGTAATATACGCGGACTTGTTAGTAGAATGTAAGAATGAAAATAAGTATCAGCAACATGTACTACAAGGTTGCTACATTAAATGTTCATACGACCTATATCATCATTTTTTAAGTCTCGCGGATTGTATCAAGTGGTTTGTGTGTGAATTAAATCAATTTTCTGAGAACGTGGAAACCGTTTTCCTTTGCCCCTTAATGTGATAAGTTTATCAAAACCAGTTTGACAGTACAACTTAATTAAAGAAATGGCTGTGTGGCTGCAGTTTATAATGAATCATTATAGACTAATGAGTCGTTAGTTATTTCTTCATCAATAGCGCTGTGTGTCTAGGGCATAAGGAACACGCGAAGCAACATTATTGTGATGGCACGTCTCAGCACAAGGGGAGGAAATTCCTCCGTTCCTCAAAAAATTTTCATGTGGGAAGGCTCATAGAAATAGTTATCAGTGCTGCATTTTGATTTAAGTTGCGGTGAGACTTTGTCAGACCCATCTACAGTTACCGTTGGAAAACTTAAATTTAATCAAAACAACTGTCGGCGTTGAATGAAGAAAAGTGTTGTGTCTGCTAAAATAAGTTATTTTATATATTTAAGTGATTTTTCAAAGCAATTTAACAATAAATTTATTTCTCAGTAAGACTTGTAAACTTCTACTCGATATCAAAAATATAGTGCAAGGATTTAAAAGGTATATTTCCTTCCATATTAATTGTAATTAATTAATTAATTTAATTTAATTTTCCTAGTTTTTATTAGTATACCAAATTATGTTAATATTGTAAGGCATAAGACTGTCGTACATATCTACCTATAACAAATTTAAATCCATATATAATCCTAAATACAAGTTAGGGAATCTTTATAATAATGACTCAACGGGCATCATTGTTTAAAAAAAATTCAGAAACACACATAGAAACGTTTTAAAAGACTTAGTACTAACAAGAAACGTATAGGCACAGAGTTCAAATCGAACTAGGTACACATCCATTAAAAAATATACATATTGATAATATTGCCAAATTATAATAGAATTCAATTTGAAAAATATAGCCAACAAGAAGTTAGGCAAATTTCGAAAATTATGAAGAGAATGACTGCTTCGAATCGTTAGCTGAAAGCAGTGTAATAGTAAGCTGATCTCATCAGCATAATCCAAATTTCTAGAGTCACTATGAAAAAATTGTTGAGATGCTGGTTTTTGTAAGTTTTTATAATAACATCTTTAATAGTAATGAGGTATAAAAGCGGCTGCAAAATACAATCCAAAAATGCTTCATAAAAGATCCTGGGCCTCGTCTATAAATGTTAGGTGCATAGATCGACACAAGTTACTTCATTATTAGAGGAAACAAAACATCAAAAGACGATGAATCACTTACAAAGTGATTTACAAGATACTTAAGTTGGATGCAACTCATCAGAAAGCCAGTCTTTTCAAAGAATATATACACGCTTAACAATTCCGCGTCCAAGTTATGCACTCCGTTATCTTGTCAACGAAGCCGAAGGCCTTTCATAGTCTGCAAAAGCAGATGGGATTTTTACTAGGAAAACTTCAATACACAGGGAATGTACAATAGGTATTCCATCCTCTTGAAGGCTTTGCTGATCTTTCGATATTTTTGTATTTGTTTTCAGCAAATCTAACGACATATATTCCTGCTCAGACACCATTTGTCACCAACTTATAGCGTTTATTATTTTTGTTCTGGATGGTTACTCGTGTATTGATTTATGTAGGATACCAAAACCCTCGAGAATACTTTACAAGCTAAACAGACTCCCTCCCTACCACATGCGAGGCCCAACGGAGTCCTTACATTCTAAAATATTTGCAGTGTTCTTATGTAAAACTGACAAAAGTTTGATTTGAATAGCTCCTCAGCCCTAAACTACTATTCATATAGAAAAATGGTGTTCTGATAATCTTAAGCTGGCTTTTTTATTTTCCGAACCGTAATAAAATGCTCATACCTTTCCTAACAAAATTATTTAAGAAAATTTATCTTAACCAAATGACTACGATTCCTCAAACAAAAATTTTCAGCTGAGTAATCATTGTAATGTCGCTGTGCCGTCATGGGATGATGATATCGAATGTAGCTGCCTACAGATTCGGACTCCGATTGCACGTACACACCTGGAATTATCACTCAGTTGAGAAGTACTAAGCGTAAAATGGTAAGGTTACTTTGTAATCAAAACTATTTTATTATTTTGTTAAGTAAGGTAGATATATAAGAAGTATAGCCATTGGGAAGCTAAGGAACCAAACTTTACTAGAAGACTATTTTCCTGTATGGATAGTAGTTTGGGCTCTATAGCATATATAAAGTCAATGTTTGGCACTATTCCATAGGTATCAATATGGAACATTTTAGAAAACGAGCTCACAACTCATACATATAGATTTCTTTTTCATGGCTTGGGAAGTATTCTCGAGAGTTTTGAGGATACACGTTGTGGCTATGTATGTGTTTCTTCCAGATGCAGTATATGGACCCTGATTTGAACGTCCAAGACATGCGACTTGCATCAGCTGTGCTGTCTTCATGGCCTTTCCAACAACTGCTCAATCCAACCAGGAGCATACTCCTCAGAAATTTTTAGTTTAGACCACCAACTAATTTGTTTTTTTTTTTTTTTTTCTAGGTGAGTACTATTACTTCCCGCCCTATGGAACATCATGGAAAAAACACCCTGTATATGTAATTTAAATTTAACTTCTGATCAAAAAACACTCTCAAGTATTTACATTGATTCATACACATTCTATTAGTTAAACATTCATTTCATTTCATTTCATTTATAGTCATATAACTTGTGTTTTACCAATATTTAATTTCAATTTATTCTTCTGTAACCAGTCACACAATAGTTTTAAGTCACATTCTATTTCTATTTCTTGGGTGGTTTTTCCTGCTATATACAGCATTGCATCATCAGCAAAGAGTAATATTTTAGAGCATTTCATCACTGCTTTAATCTCGTTCATATACAGAATAATCAAAATAGTTCCTTGTGGAACACCCATCGATACTTCAATTTTACTGGAGACTCTATTATTTAATTCGGTGCTCCATTTCTTTCATGTAAGTAGCTATGAACCGATTGGAGTTTCTTTTGACTAATTCCATATTTTGCCAATTTCTTTAGAATGCACCGATCGAAAATTTCAATTCTTTTCTTAGGTGCAAAGTCGCTAAAACAACACTATTTGATACATCCATTCCCTCCTTCGATTGGCACACTACTAAATTTATCGCCACTTCACAGGAATTTTTTTTTTCTAAATCCAGACTTCTAATATGATCAATTTATTTGTTTCCCAGTAGTTTTCTAACTAGTATTTTGGAAACACTTTTTTTTTTAAAAACCTTTTTACATGTAAGTAATGTATGTATTGACCTGTATTCTTTAGCTTTTTTTGATGTCTTAACATTTTGAACAGGGATTCAATTGTTCTCATTACATAGACTAGGGAATTGTCCACTAACCAACGATAAATATATTATATTATCAATCAAGCAAGCATGTATTTGTGAAATTTTATTTGCTAGTACAATGAAAACACCATGTACCAAATATCACCTCTCTATATCGATGCGTTCTCAGGCAGTGTCCAAATATATAGTGGAAAACGAAAGTTTAATATGGTAACCCCAAGAAGGAGTTGCCCGAATTGTCTCATTTTCGAACTTAATTTTCCTTTTTTTTTTAAAGTCCATGTACAAAATTTCAGCTCTCTAAGTATATCCGTTCTCGAGTTATCATGCATTCAGACGGACGGACATACAAAAATCTAAATAACTGTTAATACTATGCCAGGATGTCCAATCTATTTTACTATTGCGAGGTGTTACAAACGGAATGACAAACTTAGTATATCCTATAGATTTCATCTAGGGTATAATAAGAAGAGTAAAGTGGGCAGGAATCCTCTAAAGTGTAGTGAGAAAATGGAATTATTTCTTACTCAAAATTTACTGTTATCTGCTATTGAGATACTTAATATTAGTTTTTCAAACCCTCAAGGAGTCACAGGAAATCTTTTCTAAGCATCTTATCGGGGTGTTAATGTCAATCTTTATCCAGATGAAATAGCCTTTCTCAAGACATTATCTTCTTTCCTTATTGGAGACGTAACTTTTTCAAGTAAATTATCCAAATCTGCAGCTGACATACGCAAACAATTTTAATGAAACCTTTCATCACCATTGAAGAAACCAAAGAGTTCTCCTCTTTTTTTCCGTTTTCGGAACTGAAAAACGCATTCGTCGATGTGCAGGATGTTCCAGGAAAGGTATGCAGAAAATGTTATATGAATTTTTGTCAAATTCATGATATTTTCTAAATTACAGGCGATTCTAGATTTTTTTGAAAATAAATATGTTCCTTCCAACGCTTTGTTGACTATAACTAAGCTAATTTTGCTCTTGTTTTATACTTATTACTACTGGCTTTCATTTATAATAAATTTAAAAAAGTTTATAGATAAGTAAAAAATCAACTATATAATTTCAAAAATTGTTTTCCCTTCGAAATTTATCTTCTTTTAGGGTTAAAAAATCTCCTAGATTATCTATAATTTGTTGCCTTTCAGATAAATCCAGTATTATTAGCCTAGCTCAAGTACTCCCTGAGATACAGGAAAAGTTATCTTGCCACATACCTCGGCAATACTTGAGCAAAATTTTTTTGAATGATGGAAAAACTTAGCACTTAAGCAAAAAAATCCAGGGAACCTCCTTCATAATTTTAATATTTACGCTTAAGACTGTTAATAACATATTTCACACAATTAATTTTAATCTGTCGTTATTAAGGGTGGGGTAAGGTTTTAAAACTTTTTTTTTTTGCTTTTTTTTTAGTTTTTTTTCTGAATGTACAATATGTCAAGAGTATTGTGAACAAATTTCAAGTAAATCGGAGCAAAACTAACGGAGATACAGCGTTTCAAATGACCGGCCTTGATTTTTATACCTGCCCGCCAGCTGCGCGAACCCTATTAGGAAGCAGCTTCAAGTCCCTTTGTTTCCCCGAATTCCGTTCTTCTTCTATGGGTCTTTGAAAGTATATAAACCGACCTTGTACGTATTGTATGTTTTTGGGAATTTCGATGCGAACATAACTCAGTGTACAGGCACACTTTCTGCTGAACGGTTGTGTACCTACAGAGCTAAAATTAATTTTGAATGTTCCCGTATAAAAAACTTTAAATCGATTTTCCCGAAAACGTCATTTTTGAAGCTTGTGAGCATGATAACTCTAAATCTACTTAACCGATCCTCTTGAAAATTTAAACACTACTTCTACGCATAAATCAACAGGTAATCAGGAAGAAATTTTTTTTTGCCATTTTTTTCTATTTGTTAATAACAAATTAATCGAAATTTTTTTACCTAAAATCGCGTTTTTCACTTCCAAATGCTGCAAAAAATAAAAAAAAAAACTCCCTGATTACCTGGTGAAACATATCACCTTTAAAACGCATATCGATTCTTTTGTTTCAGATGATCCGGTAATGAGTTGTAATGTTCACCGCAAAACAACTTTTTTTCAAGGCGCCTCCGGAGAATCGCGTCGCTGGCGTATTTATCAATATTTTTTATGGAAAATTTTTTCCGACTTATTTTAGAAATTGTACCACAATATGTAGATAAATTGAATAAAACAATATTGCTCATGTCGCCGCAAAAAAATCACGAAAATATGCCCTTTTTCGCTTTTAAAACCTTACCCCGCCCTTAAATAAAACAATGTCGAGCCTCACGTAGTCACATGTGATTGGCCAATAACCTATCCTAGAAACGTAAAATATGGAAAAAGAAAATCATAATGAAGACAGAACAAAGAACCGCTTTCATTCTTAATTTCACTAGGCTAGGAAGCTCATTGAAGAGTAGGAGGCCTCTATATATCAGTGAGCTCTGACCAGCTCTTGTGTTACATCTCGGCAGTCTTATATTATTGTTTCTTCTTAGTTGATATGGTCGGACATCCCCACATATTGTATTAGTTCATTTAGGTATCTCGATAGTTTTTGATTCTTCACTGTGTAAATAAATAGAAGCATATTCAACTGCAGTCTCTGTCAGATTTTCAACCACTTTAATGCATCGAGCATATATTATATTGGTGTGCATCTGTTACATCTTAAAATTATCCTTATTACTTTATTCTGTAGCTTTTGTAAATGCTCAAATATTCCTTGTGCGGCTAAGAATAGTATTCTTGAGCAATTTTTGAAATGAGGTTTTATAATCACATTACATATGTCAATTGTACTTTTCATTGATAGATTTTTCCATATTTTTTAAAGAATCCCATCTTTTTACCGATTTTTTTGCAAACATGCTCTATATGGTTTTTGAAGCTGTGATATCCATTATCATTCCTAAACATTTCACGTCAGTCACATTTTCAATCGTCTCATTGTTAGTTTTTATTTCTAAATCTTGTCTGTAATTAATAGTCATAAATTTTTTTTACTCACATTCAATTTAAGTTTGTTAATATCAAACCACTTGTTGAGTTTTTTTTAAATCTTCCTCTAATTTTTCCTTACAGGTACAAGACTTTGTCCCAACAATATATATAAGCGCGTCATCTGCGTGAGCTTAGTCTCCCCATATACTTCTGCATCGTTATTGTCATTTATATATATCAGGATTGATCGGTGCCATCAAAGAAGGTCCGCCAGCTTTTTCTTTTGGTTTTCTTTAATTCCTTATTATATTCCGTTAGAGCTTTATTTTATTCTTCTCAGTTCCAATAGAGACTGTTGTGTGATATATGAATGTAGGTATTGTACGGAATTATCATGGTGATCACATTATAGCAACGTCTTCTACTTAATGGGTGATAATGAAGTATAATAGAGCAGCGTGAACAGCTTTAACTCCTACGGAGCGGCTGGAGCAGCAGTAACTCCTCGAAAAATTAGCGAAAAATTAAAAAGCACGATGTTTCCCTTAAGATCAATTGTCTATTTATTTAATTACATCGATATATTTATACATGCATTACTGGGGTTGACCCCAGTTGGGTTCCATGCTTACAAATTACATACTTTACAATATTCGCATGAGAACCAATTCCTACCGATTGCTCATACCTATCAAGCTTATCTTGCACCTTTCTTACCTACTTTAGGTTAGGTTAGGTAAGAGGGGTGCCGCTGGACAACCAGCCAGCCTCACTTAGACCTCCAACGGGTCCATTGTGCCCCTAGACCTCATGAGATAACCCTTCAATCCGTGGATTTATCCTGCTTTCCTTGGGAAACTCAGCATATATCCACGACCTTTAGCCTAGATCCATCCTGCCTCACTCAAAAAACTCAGGATGTCTCTGAACTTTATACTTTGAAGCTCCCCAGACTTGAAAAGAAGTAGCTACCTAGTAACCTACCTCTTTTATTCATCAGAGCGGGGCATTCGCATAGCATATGCTTGACGGATTCAATTTCCTCCGAGTCCGTACAACTCCTGCAGAAATCGTTCGCCGCCATTCCCAGTCTTCTACTATGGTCCCTATGGCCCAGTGACCCGTCATCACCCGTACTAGATTCCTGGTATTTACTCTGCTGCTGTTAAGCAGTTCCCTTGTCCTTTTCCTGTCATATGCAGGCCAAAATTGCCTCGCAATACGACAGGTATCCCTGGTGGTCCATCGGAGGCCTGCCTTTAAATAGACTTCCCTGATGACTTCCTCTTTTAAAACTCCGATTGGAATCCTCACGTAAGCTACAGCTGCGGATCTATCCAATTCGGAGCCCTTTTTGGCCAACTCATCAGCCATCTCGTTGCCTGAGATATCCTTATGGCCAGGTACCCAGCTTAGGGTCACCTTGTGCCTTACAGTCAATTCCTCAAGCCTGGTTTTGCATAACTGCACCAATTTTGATTTTACCAGCCCATCCAGCGCCCTGATGGCTGCCTGGCTATCAGTATATATGCAGATGTGCCATGCGGGCTCTCTGCATATGGATACCAATGTTGCCGCCTGATAAATCGCTGTGAGCTCTGCCTGAAAAACACTGCATTTGTCAGGCAGTCTATAAGACTCGTGCCACTGGAGATCTCTAGAGTACACTACAGCCTCTGTGCCCGCACTCGTCTGGGAGCCATCCGTAAATATAGAAATATCGGATGTAACGACCACCTCCTTCCCCTCCCAGTCACTCCTGGTGTGTATCGTTGCGTTGATACCCCCACCAAAAGTCAGGATGGGTACTTGATAGTCTGTTTCTACCCTGCAGTCCCTACAGTCAACCTCCTGGAGTATATTGGAGTGCCCAAAATCCCTCTCCTTCCACCAGCCCCCCGCTCTCAGCCTGACAGCACTAGTTGCCACCACACCCTTACAATAAAGGTCCAGCGGCAATAGGTCAAGCATGACCACCAATGTCGCCGTGGGCGTGGTGCACAGACACTCAGTTATACCCATACAGGCGGCTCTCTGGATTTTTGACAGCACATCAAGGTTACAGTTCCTCGTCAGTGCCGCCCAGCAGACCGTAGAGCCGTAGCAGAGGATGGGCCGAACTATGGCTGTGTACATCCAGTGGACCACCCTGGGTTTTAATCCCCAGTTTCCGCCAAATATTCTCTTGCACGTGTAGAAGGCCACACTGGCCTTCTTCACGCGTTCTTGTAGATTAGCCTTCCAGTTCAATTTGGAATCGAGGACGACACCCAAATACTTCGCTTCACTGGAGAGAGTAAGCTCCTCTCCTCCCAGCGTTGGAAGTCTGAAATCTTGCACCCGCCTCCTTCTAGTAAAAAGGATTAGTTTCATCTTCGAGGGGTTTACTCTCAATCCACTATTATTGGCCCAGCTATCCAGCTTAAGCAGCGCGCACTCGAGCCTTTCGCTAATAGTAGAGAGAAATTTGTCAGTTACCAGGACGCATATTTAATCCGCGTAGGCAACTACCTGGAAACCCTCTCTCTCTAACTTGATGAGGATTTCATCCATTACCAGTAGCCACAGGAGTGGTGATAGCACCCCCCCCCCCCCTGCGGTGTACCTCTATAGACTGCTCTTCTGACAATAACGCTTCTTGAGCAGGAGCTGATCTTTCTACTGAGAAGCATTGAGTTGATCCAGTCACATAGACACTTACCAACACCCACCCTTCCCAGTCCATGAAATATAACCTCCGTCTTCACGTTATTGAAAGCCCCCTCAATATCCAGGAAAGCGCCTAGAGTGTACTCCTTATACTGTAGGGACCTTTCAACAACAGACACCACTGCATATAGTGCCGACTCTACCGATTTCCCTTTTGTATAGGCATGCTGACTACCACTGCCGCCCTGCCAAACATTTCTTATATACACCTCTATCAATCTCTCCAAGACCTTAAGCATAAAGGAGGAGAGGCTGATAGGTCTAAAGCCTTTTGCCTCGATATGGCCTGTTCTGCCTGCCTTCGGAATGAAGATTACCCTCACTTCCTGCCAGGCCCTGGACAAGAAACAGAGCCTCAGGCAGCTCTTATAAATCGGCACTAGCCATGGTATTATGTACCTTAGTGCCTTCTGAAGCATAATGGGTCTTAGTCCATCCACCCCAGACGCCTTAAGGGAAGTAAAAGAATGGACCGCCCATTTCGTCGCTTTTTCACTAACTATGGAGCTGATCACCTCCTCCTTTCCATCCTGTAGGTGCTGTTCTGATGAACTCGCCACCGACGGACCTATCTCCCCGCTGCCCGGAAAGTGGGCGTCAAGAAGTACATTTAGCAGCTCCTCGTTTGTGGTTGGCCAGACTCCGTTCTCCCCTTTTACGAAGGACGGAGTACTATGGTCCTTGGCAAGCACCTTCCGCAGTCTGGACGACTCTGTATTAGACTCTATCGACTGGCAGAAACTCCTCCATGCAGATCTCTTTGCCAGCCTTAGCGCCTTTTTGAATGATCTTAGGCCGTCCTTATAACAGGACCAGTCTACCTGATCTCCGCTGCGCTTCGCTGCATTAAACAACCTACGCGATTTTTCTCTAAGCTTACCCAGTTCCGCATTCCACCATGATGGCCCTGATTTTCCACTTAACCTGTGTTTGCTGTTTAACATAAAATTTCAAAAAAAGTGACTAAAAGTTCAAGATGTATCGAGTACCAGGCATCATAATGGACACATCAAATATTGGTAATTACGTTATGTTTGTAATCTTAAGCCAAATGCTAAAAATATCAAACTTTCTTTAGATAATATCTATGTAGAGACAAAAACTCGCAAGACGCTCTATTCGTTTGAAAGTAACTGCAAGTACCCCTCTACTCAATGCTTCATTACCAAGTGAAGTAATTGTACGACGTAGTGTTAGGAAACAGAAAACAAAAGCAAATAAGTGTCTGTGTGATTCGAATTCTGGGAAAAATATAGGAAAACAAGCACAGTCCACTCTAGATAATAATAAGAAAAAAAGCAGAAAAAAGAAAAGAAATCTTTAAAAAAATATGAATCTTAGAGTGAACAATCCGAAAGTACTGAGAACGATTCAGATAAAAAGTTAAATGTAACGTTCGATAAAGACAGTTCCAGCAATAGTGATCGCGGGCAAGTGAATGTAGTTAAACTGAGCAGTGGCGGAGAAAAATCAGTTCAATATTTCAAGCTGGACGAAAAGTCCTCTTCCCAAATCCAAATACATAGTCCGAAAAATATTCAAAAAAAAATAAAACTAACTCATTTAGTGATACTTCAAATGAAATAGGTGGTCTCACTTGGGATAGTAATGCTGCGATAAACGTAGAAGAGTAGGTCCCAATGCTAATTCTCTTGAAGAGTATGCTAATAAAGAAAAGTTTCGAATTAAATCTTATTTACAAGGGCTTGTAAAACAATTTCTCGAAGAATGAATAAATATATAACGTTAATAACTCTAGGAGGAAAGCAAAGAAATTGATGTTAATGGTTAAGTTCAATCATGAGAGTTTCCAGATACATTGCGGATCGAACTTATTCTACTCAGCCATGGTCCACAGGCACAAGAGATGCGGCGAGTTTGTTTATCGGGAATCGAGAATTTTAAGGGGGCAAGGAAGGTCACTGAGAGTAGAGTATTTTTCGGAACATTCAGTACGTTTATATGAATACTTGAGTACTTGACTTGAAATTCACTTCAAACTCAAGTTTTGACTTGAAATTATCTTGAAATACATAGGTACGGATTCTCAGGTAAATATCTTGAGTAAAGTGTTAAAAATGACAACCTGAATTATCAACAATGATCTTCTTCTTGTTCCTCTTTGCCGTTTTCATACTTGCAGAAATGAAAAATGTTTAACTACTGAAGTTGTATTTACATGAATTTTTTCAAGTAAATCGAACAAAATTCTGTGATTTACTTGACTTCAAGTATACTTGAGAGAGCGTCTTGCGAGTTTTTAGCTCTACATAGATATTATCTAAAGAAAGTTTGATATTTTTAGCATTTGTCTTAAGATAACAAACATAACGTTATTACCAATATTTGATGTGTCCATTATGATGCCTGGTACTCGATATATCTTGAACTTTTAGTCACTTTTTTTGAAATTTTATGTTAAACAGCAAACACAGGTATATTTTGAAGTAGAATCTGCAAAAATATAGAAGATTAAAATAATTATTATTATTTCAAAAACGGATTACAAAAACTTATTGCTATATACATTCTGTAAGATTAATTCCAATATAAAGATCCCCACAGTTAACCTGATATGGTAAATTGAAAAGGTCCAATCTGTCATGGTTAACATTTCCGATGAAACCAAAATGCTATTATTAGCAGTAAATCTAAAAGTTTTATTTTTAAAATGAGTTCAAACGCGCATCTCCATTATCTCCCAATACTTCATATCTTCAACTAAATACTTACATATAAAATTATGTGGTTGAAGATACATGATATTGGGAGATGATGGAGATGCGAGCTGTCATTCACTTTAAAAATAAAACTTATTTATTACAAAAATAAAGATACGATGTATTATTTCTTAAGCATCCTTAGTATATTTTTACCTTTCTTCCACGAGCATTAAACAATACAGGATTAACAAATTGCCACTATGAAGAAAATCCTGACTTAATCGATCCAAAAGAGAAGAGTGCATCAACATTTTGCAAATTATGGTCGAGTAAAAAACAGAATTCTGGCTCTGCCTTGAGTACCACGATTTACGATGCCCTAAAAATTAAGGAAGCTCTCCTCGAAATAGGTCTTTTCTGCTTTGACTTACAGTGATAATATAAAAGTAAAATTCAAGAAGAAAGGGACAGTTGTAGTAGAAAAAATTTGCGAGCTTTGTAATATCGCAGCAATCATTTTAGAATTGTTAAAGTTAACACAGGCAGCCAGTCAAGATATGTTAAAGAGTCCACTGAAAAAGGGTAATATCAAAGAACGTCTAACAGAAAGAATACGCATCTCGTATATTGAAAAGTTTTATATGGCGGGTCGCTCCATTACGACCCGCTCTCACAAATTGTATAAAAACTTTCTGCTTGCTAGCGATCCGCCACTCACCGGTGGCGATATTTCGACCCACTTTCACAAATTTTACTAAAACTATTCTTGAAATGACGGCCCGCTGCTAGTCACCAGTGGTGCGTAGCGTCTGGCGGGTCGTCAAAGTTAAGGCACCAGCGCAGCACCACAACCAGAGGTCATCCGGTCATATCCGGTTTCATCAAGAATACTTTGTTTGAAAGAATTTAGAAATAATAAGATTAGCGGATGGGATAGGAACTGGTGGGCGACAAGTAGTGTAGTCACAATCACTGTCAGTTGCATTGATTTGTGTGCTTGGGCTAATCATTTTCATGAATGTAGGTAGCCAAAATATCTGTGCAAAAGTTCATATGAACAATTTTCGAGTACGTAAATTAATAGAAAAACCAGCTCGCCACTGCAGCCAGGCAGCGGCAGCATAGTGAAACATAAGCTGCATGGCTGCTTGCTTCTGCGTGTGTACAGCTGTGGGGTGGCGGAGAACAGAGAGAAGAGAGCAATATTCTCTCAGTCTCAAATCTTTCCTTCTTCCCGTCTGCTACCTCCCGACCGCATCGGCAAATAACCACACAACTTGTGCATTTTTAAAGGTCAGATGAAGCTTCTTGTTAAGTTATATGTTCTTTGGTAATATGTACTTGACTTAGGAGAGCTTGCATTCCCCTCTGAGTTGTTTGACCAATATGTTGTCATGCGGGAACGTAACCACCATGTTACCAGTTGTAAGTTTAGCTAATACGTGATATGGTTTAGACGCATTGTTCAGTCCACATACAGATTTATAAATCCCTCGTCAAAATTCCGCCATAAAATGATATCCCCCGATGAAATCAGATTGTTCTAAAAATATATAAAAATGGAAACACAAAGCATCATGTTCCCAATCAATATAACACAATATACTTATCTAATTATTCCACCGCAAATCCCATCCCACCCTACAGCCATCCAACATATTTTTTGAGCTTCTTCTCTCTACGGCTCTGATAAACATTACTGCATCATCCGGAATCACAATGGCATTCCGAGCAAGCACTAATAGACTCTGGGTCTCAAGTGTCCATCATGAACGAGAAAACCTTTAAACGATTTCAACATAAAGGATCTCCTACCACCCACGAATTTATTGGACTTGGCATGACACCCACTAGTACAGCCTTAAAACAGACCACAGTCACAATTAATTCGCTGCATTCAAATTTTAATATAACTAGCAACATGCTTGTAATTAAAAAGATCACCGAACTATTGCCAGCCCAAACTATCGAAGTTTCAAAATGGAAACACATCGACAATCTCCCGCTAGCAGATCCTAAATTCGCTATTCCAGGAGAAATAGACATTCTTCTTGGAGCAGATATTTACGTTGCCATTCTCACAAATGGCATAAAAAGAGGACCTTGCACAACACCTACTGCCCAAAATACAAAACTTGGCTGGATCTTAATAGGAGCAGTACCAGAAGCAAAAAGCATGACAACGACAATGCTATCCACCCACACCATTATACATACTGATTTAGATAATCAGTTAACAAAATTTTGGGAACTAGAAGAATGCTCCACTAAACCCAAATTTTCACCAGAAGATCAATTATGCGAGGATTTCTATAATGAAACAACAAAACGATTACCCTCTGGAAAATATGAGGTAAATATACCTTTCAAAGACTGTAATACACCACAGCTCGGACAGTCTAGAAACATGGCTGTCAAACAATTCTTGTAGCTAGAGAAATGGCTATCTAACAATCCAGAATTGTATAAACTATGCAGAGCTTGTATCGATGAGTACACTCATCTTGGACACATGAAGCCTATTCCACCGACACAACTACTATTAGAAAACAAATCATGTGATAACACTCCATTTTATTACGTACCGCATCATGCAGTGTTCAAAGTGAGCACTACCACTAAGCTTCGAATTGTATTCAATGCATCAGCACGCACCTCAAATGGTAGATCATTGAATGAACAATTACTGATTGGACCTATAATCCAACCAACACTGTGGACTACCTTATTGAGATGGCGACTGTACAGATTTGCATTTACTAGAGATATTGAGAAGATGTACAGGATGATTCAGATGACACCTAAACACCAACAGTACCAGGGAATAATCTGGAGAAATACACCGAAGGACTACGTCCTAACTACAGTCACCTTTGGCACAGCACCAGCACCATATATCGCCATTAAAACTTTGCAGCAGTTAGCAAAGGATGAAGCTAGCAGTTATCCACTCTCAGCAAAAAGCATCATGAGAGATTTTTATGTGGATGACTTGGTTTCGGGAGCACACAGCTTAGCGAAGCACAACAACTACAACAAGAGCTTATTGAAGCTCTAGCCTCAGGAGCATTCAACCTAAGGAAATGGACAGCCAACCCTCATGACTTACTAAAAAATATTCCATTAGAGCATCGAGAGTTAAAAACGAATCTGGAATTTTCAGAACACGAATAAATAAAAACTCTCGGCATCCGCCGGCACCCAACAACAGACTTCTTTCTTCTCTTTCAAAGTCAACACTCCCGAACCAAAAACCACATACACCAAACGGATAATACTGTCTGTAGTGTCGTCTCTGTTCGACCCACTAGGCTGGTTAGCGCCATGCATTATTACAGCCAAAATTTTAATTCAGAAACTCTGGCTCTCTAAATGCGACTGGGATGACTCCGTATCCACAGAAGTTTTAAAAGAATGGAATCATTTCAAAGATCAACTACCTACCATTCAGCATATTCAGATTCCACGCTGGCTAGGCTACCAGCCTAACATACGCGAGATGGAACTACATGGTTTTTGCGATGCCTCCAATCATGCCTACTCAGCAGTTTTGTATCTCAAAATACATCTTAATGAGAACTCCAGAGTACAAATCATGACAGCAAAAACCAAAGTAGCTCCCATCAAACCAGTCTCACTACCTCGACTGGAGCTATGTGGTGCTGTCCTGCTCTCCCGACTTATTAAACAAGTTGTCACTGATTTAGAGCTTGAAAAAGTTAAAATTACAGCATGGACAGACTCTAATATAGTTCTAGCTTGGTTACAAAAACACCCATCCACCTGGAAAACGTTCGTGGCTAACCGTGTTTCCGAAATACATGAAAACATTCCACTAGCCATATGGAAACACGTTCCTTCAAATTGCAATCCAGCTGATATAGCATCTAGAGGAATTCCACCAAATACCTTAGCTACGGCATCAATATGGTGGAATGGTCCAGACTGGTTATATCAAGATGAGCAATTCTGGCCTCAACAAACGCCAGAAGCGCACATTCAATTAGAGTATAAAAGGAAATCAAAGGTTCTCACTACTACAATCGATGAACAAATTCCTTTGCTTCACAAATATTCATCCTATCAAAAAACGATAAGAATAACCGCCTCATGTCTCCGATTCATAAATAGTATACGCAAACTACGTCCAACTACTCAATTCTTATCAGTACACGAATTAAAAATGGCGGAACGATGTCTAGTTAAATTGCTCCAAAACATTACATTCCCCAACGAAATCTCCCACTTACTAAAAAAATCTTCCCCTTCCTAAAAAAGAGTCGACTTCTATCCCTCAATCCCACGCTCGACTCTGCCAACATTCTCCGATTTGGAGGTCGTCTTACAAAATCTCAGTTAAATTATGACCAACAACATCCTATAATATTCCCTAATAACCATCATATAACCAATATCCTTATAGATCACATCCGCCATTACACGTTAGATGGAGACACCCAAATAATATTAAGTACTATAAGGAATCACTATTGGTTACTAAACGCCCGCAATACTATTAGACATCGCATCCACAAATGGGTCGACTGATTTCGGTTCAATGCAAGGCCTAATACTCAGTTAATGAGTTCTCTACCCTCAGCTAGAGTCAACATATTTTTACCCTTCCAACACACTGGGCTAGACTATGCAGGCAGGGGCGGATTTGATCACTTGGCCGCCCTAGGCCTATGGAAGATTGCCGCCCCCCCTACTCCCTGTAAAACACGAAAAATTGAATGATCTATATCCAGTGAAGGGACCCCAGGCTAGAATTAGCGGAGTAGGCTGCCTCATAAATCGGAGTAGATTTGAAAAAAATGGAGTAGAATTAAAAATAACACTTTCCAACGAATTATTTTATTTAAAAAAACGAAAAAGTATAAAAATGTAATGAAATACCCACAACTACAAAAAAAAAAACGTTGACGTGTGGGTTCACAGAGGGTGCGTCTACTAAAAAAAAAATATTCCCACCAAGTTTTGCCGCCCCCTAAATCTGCCGCCCTAGGTCCGGGCCTACTGGGCCTATAGGGAAATCCGCCCCTGTATGCAGGCCCGCTTGATATGAAAACATCAACACTAAGAGGAACGAAGATAACAAAAGCATACATCTTCTTATTCGTCTGCTTAGCCACTACGGCTATACATATAGAGCTCGTCTCTGATTTGTCCACACCAGCGTTCCTAGCCGCCCTCAAACGATATGTTGCACGAAGAGGTCTCTGCTCACACGTTTATTCTGACCGAGGTACTAATTTCGTTGGAGCCAATCGACTTTTACAGTCAAATCTATAAAAATCAATCAAAGCATTCGAAGTCGATCTAGCTAACGAAATTGCTAACCAAGGTATAACTTGGCACTTTAACCTTCCGCAGCACCTCACTTTGGAGGCCTATGGGAAGCTGGTGTAAAAACCACCAAGCGCCATCTCTACAAAACCATTAAGATACAAAACTCGTATACGAAGAACTCTACACAGTCTTAGTTAAAATTGAGGCATGTTTAAATGCCCGACCTCTTTCCCCTCTGTCCAATGGTGCAACTGACTATAATATCCTCACTCCCGGACACTTCCTAACAGGTCGTCATCTCCTCACTACATGTGAACCTCCCCCACTCAATCCTCTCCAACATCCTCTCAAGAGATGGCAACACCTTCAATCACTCTCCTACACCTTTTGGAAGCAGTGGTCGAGAGATTACCTGCATACTTTACATCAACGGCATAAATGGCAGACTGAAAAGGAAAATATAAAAATTGGAACTCTCGTTTTAATAAAAGAAGACCAAATCCCCATAGGAAAATGGCCATTAGGACGAATCATTGAAATTCATACTGGTCATAATGATTTGTCCGAGCAGTTACTATTAAAACACCGAAAACAACTCTCACCCGTCCTATCGCAAAGGTCTGCCCTCTCCCTTTAACAGATATCTCTCACCAGTAATTCAAAATCCCCACCAATATCTAGTACTCTGTGGCAGTACAAAAATTAAAAAAAACTACCGTTTTATTTGAATATAAATAAATCCACAATCCGCCAAAAATCACTTCAAATTTGAAAACTGACAAGTGAAGATCAAGTGCGGTTTAGTTTCAGTTTTTTCGTTTTTATTATTTTATTATTTTTTGTTCTTTTAATTTTTATTTTTTGCCATGGAAGAACTCTTGGAGATTTTTAATTCCGAGTCTTTAGACTCTGTGGATGCTGGCCTATCTCCCACACCACCAGAACTTTTGGTTTCTTTTAAGCCAATTAGGCCCATGAGTCCTGTGCCACCAACACCAAAGAAGGCTCCCAAAATGAAGTCGGCCATTGTACGGCCACCACCTCATGAAGTTGTGCCTGTAACCAAGCTCTTCAGGCCATTTGAAGCAAGGCCAGCTTCATCTGAAATGAGTCCAAAGCAAATGACTGCCTGAAGTTCAAACCAAGGCCAAGGAATTATTGTCCAGGAATTCGAATTCCAACTCGGCCACGCCGTCCTGAACTAAAGCCTACAGCAACTAGCATAACACCACGAAATATGCCAGACTTGAAGACGATAATACCAGTCAAGCCAACAAACATCACAAAAGGCACAACGACAAAGGATGACTTCAAATCGCAATCAAAAAACCACTGCCCAGGAATCCGTATTTCAACATAGCCACATCATGTTAAGACTAACAAAGTCACAACAGCTCTCGGACACACCTCAATAACAAAAACAGAACAGCAGAGACCAGCAGCAGCAAACAAAGCCGTATTTACCTGGAAATCTACACGAAATAGTGCCAATCGAAGGAAGTAGATCAACCACTACAACAAACACTTCTCAGATTTTAAAAAGCAGTAGTAATGCTGTAGAAAGGTCCATCACAGAATCATCAATGAAATCTCCAACACAAGCTTTGGATATCCCGATTCTCCCGCCGATACAGTTCCAAGATCATCCTACAACTAATAATGAAAATCCAGGAATACCAGAAGACATCAGAGAATTCATGAATGCCAGCCCTGATGTTGTTCGTCTATTAAAATCATCAGATATTCCGTGGGATAGAATCCGTGGCGCAAAATCCTTCTTCCGATTCCAATTACCAGGCGGCATCACTATAAAAATGAAAAAGAAAAGGAAAGGATATCACTTCTCCAAACAAAACTCAGTAAGTTTTTTCTTAGAAATTTTTTTATTTTTCTTTTCAGTTTAGTCCAATTTTTTTTTCGCGGGAGTGGAGGATGTACAAATCCCTCGTCGAAATTCCGCCGTCAAATGATATCCCCCGATGAAATCAGATTGTCCTAAAAATATATAAAAATGGAAACACAAAGCATCATGTTCCCAATCAATATAACACAATATACTTATCTAATTATTCCACCGCAAATCCCATCCCAATCCTGCCTACAGCCGTCCAACATATTTTTTGTGCTGAAATTAAATAGAAAGTACATTAATAATATATAGAATAAATAAAAATAGCTCAAACTTACCTAAAATTCCACTTCCCTCCAAATGTTTACATTTTTGTAATGTTATCTAGTGACATTACGTCAAACAGCTGGTGTCGCCACAATCAAATTTGGACCATCGAACCAAGCGTTGCCAGGGCAACATATTATGAAGCTGGGACATAGCTGTTCACGGCGGCTATAAAAAGGCGGCGAGCAGCAGCAAAATCACCATTCGGTTTTCAGAGTCTAATCTGAAAGCATCCTCCACCAGAGTCTAATCTGTTTCCTATCCTTTCAACAAAAGTATAATTTTGTCTGCTCCTTCATATAGAAGTTTAATTCTATTATTGTAGAAGTATAATTCTACTAATATACAACATCCAATTTTGCCGCATATTATAATTTCAGAGTTTAATCTGAAAATATCCTCCATCAGAGTCTAATCTGAATCCCATCCTAGGAGCAAAAGTATAATTTTGCTCTATCCTTCATATAGAAGTCTAATTCTATTAAAATCCGCGATTAATATTACAGGCGTTATAATTTTATTCGTAATTCTATTAAGTAGGTATACATCGATATGTAAAATTTAAATAATAAAAAAAAAACTAAAAGGATAAATTAACTACATATTTTTACTTAACCTCCATTCGAAAATTACGAGTACTTTACAATTACGCTAAGTTACTAGGAAATATAGTAGTTAACTCGGCCTCTTTTCCTGAAGAAATATATACACTACCTCCCCCAGAGCTGAAACAGCTATCTGCTTACTGCAAACGAAGAGGAAAGCAATTCATTCTTGGATGCGAGGCCGATGCACATCAAATACTATGTAGCAACACGAATACCAACGTCCGGGGTGAGTAACTCTATTTAGGATTTTATACTATCTAATAATTTAGGGATACTAAATCAAGGTAATAAGCCAAACTTCATGAACGTTATTAGACAAGAGGTTCTGGACCCAATACTTGCCAGCACGTTCATAAGCACAAAAATAAGCAGGTGGCACATATCGAATGAGATTTCCATGTCTGATCATAGACATATCTGGTTCGAATCCCTAAATTAACTAACTGGGAACTCTATCGACAGCACCTTAAGGCTATAGTTGACTCTCTCGGTAGTAGTATTGGTACAACGGCGACTTCTGATTGTAAAGCTCGAGCAGCAAAGAGCAAGTTATTAATGAAAATTAAAGCTGAGACAACTTACATCTAGATGTGCAAAACCTAACAAAAACGCGGTCCAACTAAAACGAGCTAATGGCCCTCTAATAGAAAGCTCTACACATTCTCTCTCTCGCTTGCTGTATTATGCCACATAAAGTGATCGCAATGATAGCTTTATTTGGTTGAATAAAAACTTAAAGAGCTTTCAAAAAGTGTTCCGGGTTTATATGGAGATTTGCACATCTAGTTGTAAGTTGTCTCAGATTAAAGTAAGTAAGAAAGGTGCAACGTAAGCTTGATAGGTATGAGCAGTCGGTAGGAATTGGTTCTCATGCCAATATTGTAAAGTATGCAATTTGTTAGCATGGGAACCAACTGGGGTCAACCCCAGTAATGCATGTATAAATACATCGATGTTATTAAATAAACAGACAATTGATCTTAAAGGAAACATCCTGCTTTTTAATTTTTCATTTGGAGTTAAAGCTGCTCCACTACTTTCGAGGAGTTAGTGCTGCTCCAGCCACTCCGTAGGAGTTAAAGCTGTTCAAGCTGCTCCATTACTCTTCATAATCACCCATCAAGTAGAAGACGTTGATATTACGTGATCACCGTGATAATTCCGTACAATACCTACATACATATGTATCACAAAACAGACCTTAGCTCTATAGGATCTGGGAAGAATAAAACAAAACGCTAACGGATTATAATAAGGAATTAAAGAAAACCAAAAGAAAAAGCTGGCGGACCTTCTTTGATGGCAGCGATCAATCCTGATATATATAAGTGACAATAACAATGCAGTAGTATATGGTGAGATTAAGCTCTTCACAGATGACGCGCTTATATATATTGTTGGGACAAAGTCTTGTACCTGTAAGGAAAAATTAGAGCAAGATTTAAAAAAACTCAACAAGTGGTTTGAAATTAACAAACTTAAACTGAATGTGAGTAAAAGAAAATCTATAACTATTAATTACAGGCAAGATTTAGAAATAAAAATTAACAATGAGACGATTGAAAATGCGACTAACGTGAAATGTTTAGGAGTGATAGTGGATAGAACAGCATCAAAAACCATATAGAGTATGTTTGCAAAAAAATCGGTAAAAAGGTGGAATTCTTTAAAAAATATTGAAAAATCTATCAATGAAAAGCGCAATTGACATATGTAATGTAATTATAAAAGCTCATTTCAAATGTTGCCCAACAATACTATTCTTAGCCGCACAAGGAATGTTTGAGCGGTTATAAAAGCTACAGAATAAAGTAATAAGGATAATTTTAAGATGTAACAGATGTACACCTATATAGTGTATGCTCGATGCATTAAAGTGGTTGAATATCTGACAGAGACTGCAGTTGAATATGCTTAAATTTATTTACAAAATGAAGAATCAAAAACTATCGAGATACCTAAATGAACTAACAATATGTGGGGATGTCCGACCATATTAACTAAGAAGAAACAATAATATAAGACTGCCGAGATGTAACACACGAGCTGATATATAGAGACCTCCTACACTTCAATGAGCTTCCTAGCCTAGTGAAATTAAGAATGAAAGAGGTTCTTTGTTCCGTCTTCATTATGATTTTCTTTAAATCTTTAAATCTTGTTTAAAATTCAGTTCTAAGATTTAAAATTTTTTCTGCGTATTTTTGATACGATTAATTCCTCATTTTTTAGTTGCTTTTTCCAAAGAACTAGCTTACATTTGAATGCTTTAATTATGTCAAGCATGTCCGTAACGATCTGAACTTTTCCTTTCAACGATTAATTTAAATCGATTAAGTGTTTAGTAAAGGTAAAAGTTGAAAGGTAAATCTTGCAACCATATTGGTTCGGAAAACAAGCCTTCAGTTCGACATACTAAGATGGTATCGAAGCTCAGATCCCAGTTTGGTTTCTCTCATACGGCTTGCAAATTGATCAACAGCTACCTGCCTTTTTGTGGTCAGGTCTGGAGAGAATCACTCATCATTGAGGTTGGTAAGAGCAGGTGTTCCACAAGGTGCCATCCTTGCTCCCCTGCCCCTCTCACAATGACGTTAGCGAGATTCTGAGGGAAGTGGGTTTTCACATCTACGCGGACGACATACAGCTCTATGCAGGTGCACGTACTGATGAATTGCACGAATTGGTATCTAACATCAACGGGGCCCTGATAATGACGTGGGCTGACCTAAAGGAGTTTGCATTAAACCCCTCTATAACTCAAGCAATTGGTTATGCTATTAGACCAGAGAGAATCTCGCATTTGACATCACAGATAACCTTAATAGCCTTACTGGGTCATAATATTCCTCTCTCAACAACGGCCGTCAGAAATCTTGGTCTCCACATGGATGTCAATCTCACAGATAAACATGATGTGCGCACGAGTGTATCATGGGCTGCGATCTCTATATGGAGCCTCTCCTCACTTTGATGAAACCACGACGCTGAGGCTGTTCAATGCCTTAGGTTTGCCACACGTCCTTTATGCGGACGTCGTCTTATACCCTATATCGCAAACAGGGCTAAACAAATTACTCACTTAGAGCATGTGCCAGAGACGTTTATGATCTCCGACGAAGGGCACATTTCGGTCATTTGTTGGACATCCTCATACCTGGTTCGTTGCAATGCATGTACGAACTAAAAGCGCTTGCGTTTATACATAGGGCCAGATTTTGTCTTTTGTCCGACTATGTAAAGAACCGCTTCGCTTGGAGCAGGGGGGACAACAAACGGCTTATTCATCCACGTGTAAATACACAGTTTGGTAGTAGAAGTATGTTCGCATGCGCGGTCACGAGCTGGAATGGACTTATTTTATATCGTTCCATTTTGCTTCGTCCCAGTGTCCCATTGCATTGCATTACACTGCATTTCAATTTATTTCAATTTATCCCATTTAATTTTATTTTGATTTAGTTATTTTCTTTATTTCGTTACGCTGAACTTGAAATTCTGTACAACTATAACTCCTTTTGATCACATGGTCAATAGTCTATAGTTGGTAAAGTACTTGCGCTTATATACCAATATACTATATAACAAGTACCGCCGCTTCACTTTCTTGCAATACTGTACTAAACATTAACTGTGGTTTTTTTAGCCCTAACTTGAGCTATTTCAACTTCTTTTTCTCATTAATCCTTCGTAATTATCATATTTTGATTGATGTTGTTCGTAGTGACGTTTAATATTATATAACTTTGGTACATTAATAGTATTTTTACATATCAAACAGATTATTTTATATTTTACTTTACAGCAAAGATATTTTAATTTAAAATTTTACTTGAATGTTCGATGGTCGTCAGCGACTTTTCGTTTAGTCTTACTACCACTTGGCTTCGATATAGACATACTGAATACAAAGGGCTGGAATAAATTTTCAGTTGTTAACAGAAAACAATAAAAAAAACGTGTTTTTTTTAACATTCACTTACCAGACAGAGAATAACTGCACCAATTAATAAGCGTAATATGAGGTTAGAAATTATCCTATATAACCTATACATCTTATTCTCCGAAAGCAAAACATTTTCTGTTACGTGTACCAAACCATACAAGACTATAGCATACTAATCACATGCAAAGACTGGACGAGTAGAACAAAAATATGCAACGCTTTTCTGGAATATAAAATCAGCGGTGCCTCGAAGATGCCTCGATTTGCCATTGATGACGTAACCAAAGCAATGCCTCGCTCCAGTTACCTCAACCCGATGAAGGGAAGGCCACAATATTTTCTTAGAATTTATACCCATTTTTGGAGGCCGAAGACGGATGCCTGGCCGTAGATCCGTAGATGAGGATAACAACAAGCATTCATTTCTTCTCCGAAATTTATAGAAAATGTTTCGGCAGAATTTGCTCACTTTGGTGGCCGACTGGAGTTAATTTTAGATACATTGGGCGTAGCCCCCGGGATATACAAGCCATGAATAAAGTCGAAAAAGAGAGCAGCGGACCGGTCAGCACTAGGCGACATCCGCAGTCTTCTGGCCTTGTCTCACTGCAGGAGTTTTTCATATAAAAGTTGCTTGTATTTTGTTCAAACGGTATAATTTCCATAAAGTTGTTCTAGATGCTATTTTTTATACCTATTTGAAAGAAAACATATTTGGCTGTAATTTGCTTTAATTTCATTTTGCTGCGGGAGCGACAGTTTTGGGTTTTAGGACCTGTTTTTCCTCCATGACGAGTATACAAAAAGCAGTGAGAGTGAGCTCTTACTACATGCTGTACCCGGCACGTTAAGACCTTTTAATGTGTCGGTGCCTTCGGCGACTTCATGGCTTGTATTATATTCCGGGAATTATGTATTGGGCCATCTCACATATATTCTTGATGTAGTATGCAAACCGGTTTTTTAGGGAAGAGGTGAGAAGATGACTGCTAAGGAAATAGCATGCGTTGAGACTGCCACACTCAGCCATATTTGCGAAAAACCGTTTACAGAGGATGATAAAATGGTGCCTGATCACTGTCGCCTAACAGATAAATATCGGGGCTCAGCACATGAGGGATGTAATATTATTTTCAAGGATAGCCATGCTATCCCAGGTATTTTCCGCAACCTTAGCAGCAACGATTCCCATTTTATAATTAAAAATATTGCAACTGCTTTAGAAGGTCGCGTTGATCTGCTTCTTATAAATAAAGAACGATAGGGTAAACGTCCCTAAGTCCGGCCAGCACCAGTCTGCGGCCAATTCCTTAGAAAAACCAAATATGTTGTTTAATTAATACATTAACATATTATGTTTTACTTTTATATCAATCATATGTGGTTTTAGTACACACTCATATTGTTTCATTTAGTTGAGGATATTGGTATACGAGTAAATGGAACTTCAATCGGTGGTGTTTTTTTTCAGTGGTGAAAATTGTTTTGAGCTGTAAGTCACGTTTCTTTATAATTACAGATTCCGCTTTTTGGTTAACTGAAGTAGAGGGTTAACTAATCAATTTTCTGAAACGTTATTGAAAAAAATATTTATGAGTAATATATATAGAAGGCGGCCGGACTTAGGTTCATGTTTCGCAAAGAATACCAGTGCACGGCCACAATTGGCCGGTCTTTGGTTTTCAAAACCCAATTACGGCCAAATAGTTTTTACTTAAATATTTTTTAAACATATATTCAATTTGATACTTTTTGCATAAAAATAGAGGCTTTGGAACAATAAAATAATAATAAAAATTTATCACTTGGCAAATAGTGTTAAATATGATAGCAACTGACTATAGAAAAGTGTATGTAACAGATGCCTACAATTTTAAAAAGCTTGCAAAATAAAACTACTTTTTTCAAATGTTTTGAAGGAAAATCTCTTTTTTTAATTCAAAGAAAAACATTATACACAACATGTAGAAATAAATAAAATTAAATTTGTTATTATAAATTTTTGCCGAATATCTAAAATTTAGTGGCCGCTAATTGAGCCGATTTTCCTGCGATGTTCCTAATTACGGCCGCTTTCAAATTTATAAATTCACTGCCATTAATTGAAGCAAGTTCTTTGGAATTAAGATAGGTAATATTTTTTTTAATTCAGAAATATGACAACTAAGTCCAAAACACGAGGATACACCTGTGAGGATTTGAAGAAAGCAATAAATTGTGTTAGAAATGAATCGGTCGGAATAAGGAAAGCAGGCCGAATGTTTAATATCCCAAGAACGACATTACAGGACAAATTATGTGGGAAGCTCCCAGAATCAGTGTGTAAGCTTGGCCCTCCCACGGTTTTGACCACGGCTGAAGAAACCAGGATTGTAGATTGGTGTATCGCTCTCACTAGGTGCGGCTTTCCAATTAAACGAGACGAAATTTTGAATGCGGTACAAAAAATTATCGCAGATGATGGAAGACTGACACCATTTGTAAATAGTAGGCCTAGTCGAAAATGGTTTGATCTTTTCATGAAAAGACATCCACAATTAGTTCAACGTACTTCGGAAAACTTAACCAAAGGAAAAGCAGTTGTGACGCAAGGAATGATCCGCAATTGGTTTGAAAATTTGGAAAGCTACCTTAAAGAGATAAACGCCGAACATATATTGAAAGACCCCAGTAGAATATTAAATGGGGATGAAACTGGATTTATCATGTGCCCGAAAACTGGGAAAGTGTTGGCTCCAAGAGGCTATCGCAATGTATATCAAGTTGTAACAGGTAGTGAAAAAGACACAATAACCGTTCTACTGGTATTTACTGCCAGAGGAGAAGTAGTGACACCTCTCGTAGTTTTCCCATATTTGCGTCCACCTAAGGAAGTTGTAGCAAGTATGCCTCCCTCTTGGTACCTTGGACGATCCGAAACCGGATGGATGAAGAGCGATGTCTTCTATGAATACGTGGCTAATGGGCTACATAAATGGTTAGAAGACAATGACATCGAAAGACCTGTAATATTTTTTGTGGATGGGCACAAGTCTCACATGACAGTGGAACTAAGCGAATTCTGTTTTAATAATGGAATCATTCTATATGCTCTTCCTCCTAATACGACACACATGATGCAACCTGCCGACGTAGCTGTATTTAAACCGTTAAAATCCGAATGGAAGAAGGTAACATCAAACTGGCAAAGATCGACTGCCATAAATAACGTTACCAGAAGTACGTTTTACCCTTTACTGGAATCTATTCTTCGAATGAATACATTGCCCGACAGTATTAAAAACGGATTTCGCAAGTGTGGTCTGTACCCGTACGATCCTAATGCTGTTGATTATTCGAAATGCGTTCGAAATACCATTGAAGATTTAAAGACTGCTGAAGAAAGCAGCAAACTTGAGCTCAGCACAGCACCTGATCGTCATGAAAATGCCATAAAAGTAATCGAATCCGTAAAATCAAATCTGTGTGCCCGCGGTGTAAGCCCAAATACCATCAATATAATCATTGACGAAATAAGAAAGGCAAAAGAAAATGTGACCCTTACACAGACACAAGTTTCACCGTTGGATTTAAGTCTTACAGAAGTCCTTGCTGGACTTAATCCTGGAATCTATGACGTCGATTTAGATGGAAGTGTAGTTCGAGAAATATTGTTCTCTGAGGAAAACTTCATTCAAAATATTGATGCACCCAACTCGACAGTAACATCAGAGCCAAATGCTGAAATTTATAGCGGATCGGCATGTCAACCTTCTTCATCGACTCCAAACAGACAAAAATCATTGTTGCAAAATCATTTCAATACCAACGATGATAATCCTGTTCCTATATCCAGCAATGAGGACTCACATGCATGTTGTTCATCGCCTTTATCTTCAAGTCATCTTAACAAAAGTAGAAGACAGTCGGGAACGTGTTCTCCCAGCTTTGAAAAGTATCTAAAATTGCCGAAGACTGACCATATATTTTCTACGCGAAAGACAAATAAAAAAGACAAAGCACCAAGTGCAATATCCTCGTTAAATTGGCGGGTCCTACACATAAAAAAGGAGAATGAAAAGAAGAAAAAAGCGGAAGATATCCAGAAGAGAAAAGAAGATAGACTTAAAAGGAAGGAACAGGCAAAAGAACAGAAAGTTAAAAAACGAAAGAAGAAAGTAGTGCAGAAGTGTTTTAATTGCGATGAGGAGCTCATTAGCGACACTGAGAATGAAGAAGAAAAAAACATTGGTTGCGACGGATGTATTAGATGGTTTCATTTAAGATGCACCAATTTTAAAAGTTACGAAGAAGCTACCAGAACGGAATTTTATTGTAACGTTTGTAAAGACTGAAGTGTACAAAACCTTTTATTTTTATATGAGCTGTGAATTACTTGTTTTGTTTTTATATTTTTATAGTTAATATGTTTGTTTACAAAAGTCTGAATATGTATTTTTATTTAATAAATATTTAAAAATGAACAATTGGATTAAATTAATGCTTGGCCGGAATTAGGTACACACGGTAGCCGGAGACTGGTTTGACGTGGCCGTAGACTGGTGATAGATGACTTTATTGAAATTTTCTTACTTATAACTAATAATTGATACTTATGTAAGTGATTATGGATAATTATTTTCCGCAACATTCATGTACGAATCCAAAGCACTTGACACAATTATTTTTGGACTGTGCATGACTAAAGGGTAGCTGTTCAAAGCCGATAAAAAAGTTAGTTGGCCGGTGACTGGTACATATATATATTTCGTTTACAAAAACCTTAGATGAATATCCGATCAAATTCATTCATTCAGATTTATTCTGCTTTATGAGTTGTAGTCTTGATACTCTTGCTTCATATCTAGCATCACTACCCATTTTAAGATACCAGTTCCCAACTTTGGTTGACCTAAAATATAATTTACTAACTCGTAATAGTACATTTACATTGGCCCTGAAATCTCATGATTTCCGTGATTTGATTTTGAAATCTTCAAAGCGTTTACATTAACATCAAAAGGATTTCGTTTGACGTTTTCTATCAAATGGATTTCGTTTGTGTATAGTGTTGGAAAAAATTAGTTATTAACTATACTCAATGGACTGGAGTAAATGGGCATTATATTTAAATTCTACAGAAGAATTCACACTCTTTAATATGCTAGGTTTCCCTCAATGTATTGGAGCATTTGGTAATTTAAATATTAATTCGCAGTAGCTATTTTAAATTTTACTGTAACCTTTTAGACGGCTGTCATATAGAAGTACCTGGACTTATAATTGGCGATTCGGCGTTTCGTTTTTCAGAAACTGTAATGAAACCCAATCCGTTTTCCACTACATCAGACCCCAATCAAAAATCTTTCAATTATGTTTTATCCAAATGTAGAAGAGTTGTGGAAAATGCCTTTGGACATCTCAAGGGAAGATTTAGAAGAATAGGAAAAGGAATAGATAACAACATTGATAACGCTCCGTCTATAATAAAATGTTGTTGTGTTTTGCACAATTTTTTAAATATAGAAAATGACAAAATCAACAGCAAATGGATAAACCTGTTAAGAGAAGAAGAAAAAAAACCAGGGTAGACAACAACCACAATTTAATAATATGTCAATCATAACACAATAAGATGTCAATCATAACACAGTCTACAAGTAAAAATAACGAATATATTATGTTGCATACAATTGAGATAATATATAACGAATAATTAATGTGTTTATATTTGATTTATTTACCTTCCATTATAATATCTTGCATTAAAACCTCTATGTTGCGAATTTTCTTCATCCGAAAAAAGCATATTGCTTTTAGACATTTCAGCTTCTATTTCTTTAAATATGTGATTATTTTTTTCGCCATCCGTAATTTTTCTATGTTTTGTTCCCAAAATTGAATTAAACTTTCTTCATGATTGGCACTGCAACATTTCCGTTTTTTGTACTTACATTTATCCATATTTCATTCACAACGTCTAATAATATCAAATGTCACAATGTCAAAATAATTTGTTGACAGCTTCTGTCACTGGAAATTGAACACAGTGACATTGGAAAATGGGTGCGTTCGAGCAAAAATTTGTGATTTCGATACAGATTTCGTTGAAATCTTAATGAAATCTGGGGATTTCGGCATGGATTTATGTACGCGAATCGCGAGATTTCAATGAGGATTTCGTCGAAATCTTGAAAAGACGAGATTTCGTGGCAATGTAAATGTACTATAAGGGTGTTTACCCCTATGATTATATTAATAATTAAAAAAAAATTTTAGAGTCTTCCATTCCTAATATTTCAAACTTTTATAATAAATTGAACGAATCTAATATTAGTCACGAAGATTATAAACATTCTTGCAATGTCTGGAATGAGTTCGGCATTCAAAATTTGGGTGAGTACTCCATCTGTATTTAAAAACTGATGTACTTCATCTAGCGGATGTTATTGAACAATTGCGTACTAGTAGCCCCCAAACATATGGAATAGATCGCCCTACGCATAAACGATATCCCACACCTCCTTATCTTAACACTAAACATACCATAACGGGTCAAATGACCCATTTTGAACTTTTGCATTGAAAATGCACGTATAATTTTATTGCCTTTGCACATTTGACTTCATGACTTTTTCTAAGTAATTAATGTACAGTTAAAAATTTTTTTTTTTTTTTGTTTTGTTTTGTTTATTCTGAGTAATCCTTGTTGTATACCGATATCTACCACAACGGGTCATTTGACCCGGAGAGAATTTTTTTGTTTTATGAGATTATCGAGTCATATTTGTAGTCAGTAAGTTGCACATTCTTCCAAAGACTGTTGCGTAAAGTAGTTCAACGAAAATAGCTCAGAATAATTTCAAGAAAATATCAAATTTTAGATTGAAAATAGCTTTTTAGTGTAAGAAAAAGTGGCAAAAATTGAAAGTCTTGGTAAGTACCTAGCTTATATTTTATTTTGATAGCTATAGTAATACAGGTCATTTTTTACCCAGAAAAATGTCGAAGCAAACAAGACAGTACAATTTCTTAGAAGATATAAATAATATTGACGAAGAGTTTTCAGAAATTAGCGAAGATGAATTTTCTGAAAATGAAGATATATTGGTTGCAAATAAAAATGAGTTTGATTCTACAGATACTGACGATGAAGAGGAAAATATTGTGAATGTATGTAGTGGCCAAAAAAGAATAAGATTACTCTCAAGTTCGGAAGAAAGTGAAGTAGAAATAAATGAACAAAATGTTGCGAATGATGGATCTGTTTGGCAACAAATGCTAGTAGGTGGCACACCTGGAAGAGCACCACTTCATAACATTTTCAGGCCAGAAGTAGGCCCAACAGGATATGCAAAACGTCATATAATGAAAGGTAAAGTTAGTACTGCATTTTCATTGATAATTGACCACCGGATTATGAACCATATAAGAACATGCACAATAGAAGAAGCAAAGAGAGTGTTAGGTTCCGATTGGAGTTTATCTAAAAAAAAATTAGATGCATTTATTGCAATTTTATATGCTCGAGCTGCATATGGAGCAAATAATTTGAATATTTCCTTTTTGTGGAATAACATATGGGGGCCTAAATTTTTTTCTGAAACTATGAGCAGAAATAATTTTACCGAAATTCTTAGATTTATTCGTTTTGATAAAAAAAGTCAGCGGAGCCAACGTTTGAAAACAGATAAATTCGCTATGGTATCTGCAATTTGGAATATTTTCATTGAGAACAGCCAAAACTGTTACAAACCGGGTGAAAATATTACTATAGACGAACAGCTATTTCCGACTAAAGTACGATGTAGATTTACGCAATACATGCCTAACAAGCCGGATAAATTTGGAATCAAATTTTGGTTAGCATCGGACGTCGATAGCAAATACGTCATAAATGCACTTCCATATCTTGGAAAAGATGAATATAGGCCCTCTTCAGTACCACTCTCTGAATATGTTGTACTCAAACTCATTGAGCCATTTACGGGTTGCGGAAGAACTGTGACCACAGACAACTTCTTCACAAGCAAATCCCTAGCAACACAACTCCTAGCCAAAAAAACTACGTTAGTTGGAACTATTCGGTCAAATAAAAGAGAATTACCACTAATTGCGAAGCAAAAGAAAGATGATATGGAACGATTTTCATCGAAAATTTTTACAACAGATAATTGTACTCTTACAATCTATAAAAGTAAGCCAACAAAAAAAGTACTTTTACTTAGTTCTAAACATAAATTCGTGAAAGTAGAAAACAATGATAAACGTTTACCTGAAACTGTTTCATATTACAATAAAACCAAATTTGGTGTAGACATGACCGATCAAATGGCGAGGAAATTTACTACAAAATCTAAGTCTTGCAGATGGCCTCTCCAAGTTTTTTTTCAATATCCTTGATTTAGCTGGCATAAATGCCTGGATTTTGTACAAGCAAACGACAGGAGAAAATATCTCGAGACAAGATTTTTTACTCGAGCTAGCAGAAGAACTTGGCGCCGATTTTCGAGAAGCCCGTGAACAACCAAAACAAGAAACAAATACGAAAGGATCGTTGCCTAAGTCTACTACAGATGCTTATAAACGTATGAGATGTCAAATAGGATACTGTAAAGAAAATAAAACCAACAAAATTTGCTCTAAATGTAAAAAATATGTTTGCGGAAAATGTACAATGGACACACTTATATGTAAAAAATGCGATGAACTATGAATTAAAAATTTTTATTTTTTGCTTTTGTAATAGAAATGCTCAACATACTATTTTGTTTAATTATAATAAATTTAATTTATATTTTTATTTCCTTCCTGACATCCATATTTCAACATTCAAGCATGAAACATAAAGTCGGGTCATTTGACCCGCTATGGTAGAAATAGGTATATATTAAGTCTTGGTATGATTAGTGTTAATAATGGTTTTAACTGTTGTAATTATTTTATTTAAATAATTTAATTCATTTTCATTATCATAATACTTATTCTAATTATGCATGCGGTGAAATGATACACATCTATACATTTTCCCAATATGACACAAATATATATATATTAATATATATATAAACCCCACATTGCTATTCATCAATGCCATCTTCATTAAATCCACCCAGCCTAACTTGAGACAGCCGACTACACAAACGCACCTACACGGAGAGAAAAGAACTAGTCAGTACAAAAAAAAGCTATTTGAACCAACCATTTTTACATTTAAAAATGCGCCAATAGTAAAAATGTTTGGTTTTGAATGCGTGGGATGTTTAATACAAACCTTAGTTAATCAAATACTTGTTTTGTTTATTCTGAAGAAAAGGGTGTTTGACTTAAATGCCTTAAACCTTTAAAAGCTACTTCGTTTGATTCTAACGGATTGGTTATTGATATGAATGACAAATATACATTTAAACCGACAATTAATCCATTTGAATTGAAAACTATATTTTTGATTCAAATGAATGTATTCAAATGTTTATTTTGTTCAATTAAACAAACATTAGTTTGAACTGAAATAAAAACTTTTCAATTTATACCGTTTGATTCAAAATATTTTGCGTTTAATTCTTGGCTAAATAAATTAAATGAATTTGATTTAATATCGAAATATTTGTCTTAAGTAAGGAAATAAATATATGTACTTTCTGCTGAAATTATTGAATTAAAATATATTTGATAAATATAAGGAACTGAAATCTCAATATCCGAAATTCAAGTTAACGTTATGTGCGTCATTAGCTTGTTCTCGAACCAGGTATTCAAGGGGTATTTAAAACACATATATAATTGTGAATGATGAAAATTTATTCAGTATTGCATAGTTATAATCATGCTTGTCAAGGATAAAGATACACAGTTTGTCACTTCGTATAATACGATCTATGGAACTATTTTAATTCATTTTTATACTAATTACAAAGTTTTGTTTCGTATTAACGCAATACCACTTGCCATATCATATATGTGCAATGGTGGACTTGAAAATTTATTTTCATTAAAAACTAATAAATTTCCCTGGTTTTGTCCTACCTCATAGCTTTGATAGTGCTCATTTAGTTCTACGATCCCAATTTCATAACATATAATGAAGAATGTATTATCCTTAGTTATACCTAAGTGTAAAATTTTGTATGCTTTTAATTTTTTTAAATAAATCTGGTCAAATACAAATGTTTTTGGTATGTTAGGCCTCTGTAAACAACTTGATCTGGAATGTATACAAATGTGTAGTCTACTGATTCTATGACTGCTAAAGTAGAATATTCAGAGATTAAATTAAGGTTTTTAGGTAAAGTTTCATTGAATTTTATTTCGGCAGGAAAACCTTCTTTATCTTTAATAAAATTCGTAAAATGTAAAGAAGATTTTAGTGCCAATGAGTATGAAATATTTGGCCTAGATGTAATAGTGCGAGGATATTGTTTGAAGCATTTATGTTTAGCTTCGAATCTGAAGCACCAAAGATATTTTAGAGGCCCACTTTTCAAAATTGTGTTGGATAATGGACCAAAAAATGTGCTTTGGTTTCAGGGCACCAAAAAGTTTGACATAAATTTTATGATGCTCTTTAATAAGATTTTGTAAAAGAAGGACATCTACCTCAGAATATTCCGGGAGTAAGACGAAATCTATTATTTTTATTAAAAAACATAATAGAAGCCAATATTTGTTTTTTACTGGTATACTATCACCGATCAAAAGTGGTAAGAAGTGAACAAAATGCCACATTTCCCTTGCTGACATTTGAAGATTCTTGTTCTGAAGACGTTTGGACTGAATTGGACCCGATAAATTGTTCATTTCAGTTATTCCATATGAAAACATTTTTTTTCTATAGTTCAAATTTTCAAGGGATAACATATTACATTCGATGAATTTTAACAAAATTTGACAAATTTCGTAATGACATATTCCTTCGAATATATCATGCATCACATCTACCGAAAAGTTTTGAGTAACATGAAATGAAGGAATGGCATTAAATATACTTTCTTCTTTTATTCCGGTTGACTTATAATCATCAGAAATCAAATCATTTACATACTGTTCTTCATTTCTTAGAGAACTTGGGTGTTCGATTGTTGTATCGGTTTTTAAATAGCTTTTTGTACGGCTACACAAACGACAAAACTTTTCTATATTAAAGGATTTACCAAACCCAAGTAAATGCTTAACACCTAAGTTATCACCTAGTACTAATGCTAGAGTAAAATATTGTGTGTACTTCTTTCCAGATATATTAATTTCTATTCCATTTTGTTCTAGAGACTTCATTTCTTCCATCAGAAAGTAAAATGATGCTCAGTAATGTATTTTGTTTTAATAAATCCAGCGGTAAATATAAAATTTAAATTCGATAATAGATGCACAGGGATAACTGGAAATGTGTAATATATTCCGTAAACACTATCCTGAACCGAATGGCTCCCTAATGGGTTATTAAGCTCAAGGTCGTCTGTATATAAAAAGAAGGGATTTCATGTCCAAGTAAACGAGCTTTATTTTTATAAAGATCACCATTAATAAAATTAGAGTACGTCTTGCTTTGTCCAAGACTTTTCATAGTTCCTATTATAGCTTCGAAAACTCCCGGAAGCTCAAAAAAATTTTAAATTGAAAAGATAGTGATAAAAAGTATCCCTTTGCACAAACTTCATCCAAAGTGGGCTTACCATTTACCCGGGTTCTTGAATCTCGTTGTTTATAGTGTAAACAAGCGGAGAATGAAAAAGATCTTCACATTTCATTTATTACATGTACCGGTATTCTCTTCTTATTTTTTTCAAAAGGATTAGAACAAATATTTAAAACATTTTGACATTCATCTTTTTCTTCTAAAAGTTTGCAATTTTTCAACGTGTCAATTATACAAGTAGAAATTGTATTTACTTTTCTTTGAATGCTAGAAGCATCTTTTCTGCTAATGTTAAATCTTGAGTAAAGGTCAGAAGTAAATTCTAAAGTTAAAGTATTAAGTTTTTTCATGCTTTTATCAAAATCCGAGATTTTGGAAACGGGTTACAATAAAATATGTTATTGCATTCTTTGTTCAAATTGGTCGGCAAGAATCTTTGGCTACCATTTTTAAAACCAGAATTAGTAGACTCATATAAATTATCAAAGCCTTCACTGGAGGCAATATCAACTCTACAGTGTTTATGGGTTACAATCAAATGGTTCTTGAATGCTTTACGGTTTGAGAAAACCTGAAAGCATTTGTTTTGACCAAATTTGTAAGTACTAACTGTTTCTAGTTCATGAAATCGTTTTAAATGTTCAATAAGTTCTGGCTCTGACTTATAGTTGGCCTGGCAAATTGAACATAAATACATTATTTTAAAAGAAAATATAAGGAATGGGAAAGTATTATATTTTTAAGTAGAGTTTTCCAAGAATGTTATAAGCCCTGATACTTGAGGAAAGGCATTTCCATTATCTGTAACAAATTTAAAGAAAAAGCGCTGAAAAAAAATCCAAGCGCCCGAGCAATATTTTGGATATTCTAAATATTCTAAATTAAAGATCTGAAAAATTTTAAAACAAGTATCTAGAGCCGATAAAAAGTTTCGAAATTTAAGTTTTTTGTTATCAAAATATAAATAGAATTCTGTAAGGCATTGCAAGTTAGGACCTACCACTATAATTATTGGTTGTAGTGTTACTTTCATTTCATAAAACCTTTCTCTTAAGTCAGTCAACGCAGATTCAAAGTCTATAGCCTCCAGTAAGTGAAGAATAAGTGATTCTTTGGCTTCCTTTATAGTAATTTTCTTTTCTTATGTATGTGTCCTTCCGTCTCCTTTTTCAATCTCGTTGAAGGTATTATTATTCCATTTAGTAGCAGAGAAACGATACAATCCCTTGGATCTGTAATTTCAAAGGAATATTTTTTTAGGTATACATACTAATATGACGAGAAAAATTGGACAAATTATTTAAAAGTTTCGGGTTAAGTACTTATATTAAATTTATTACAACACATATTATTGTATAGCTATATACCTTCGTTTATATTTTTCTCAAGAAGTGTCAGTAGTACTAAGGATTCCTTATCACGAATAGTTCTACGAAAATAAGGAATGATTCTTCTAACAAATGGCTCCCACTTTTCAAATAAATAGCCGCCTTTCGATGGATAACAATACTCAAAGTCAATATTAATCTAAAAATATAAAAGTATGAAGAAATTATTATAATTACAAATACTACCAATATGTTCATGCAATAACTGAAATAGTCAAAGATGCTACAAAAAAATTACACTTACCAGCTTGGGCCCCAATTCAGAATTTTTATATAGTGGCCATTCCTTGATAATATCTTCAATTTTATCCTTTGACCTCAGAATTGATAAGTTACGGAATGAAACAGATTTACTCCATTTATCAATTACTTCATCATCAGGATTACAATTATACTTCAGCCAAGACTTAAGGTTTTTGGCGATGGTTTCGTCAACTTCTGGTGGCTTCGAAGAAGCTTCTCCTGTTCCTAATAAAATGTTTCTCGAACCGTTTGGTTCAACGTTAGATGTATTTCTAATCCTGGTTTTTAAATTGAAATGGCGATCGTGGAGTTTTCCTTCTGGTCTTTTATTCTTCTGATCACTTGGAACATAATATGTCTCCTGAAAGTCGTTAGTTATGGTTGGTTTTAAAGGTAGGTATTTGAAAAACTTACAGGATTTTCTCCAGGAAAGGTTTCAGCAATTTTCAAGTTTTAGATTACTTGTTGTTAGTTTACCGTGCTTTACTAGTAGCGCGTCAATAAGTGAATTTGTGATAACTTGTTGATCAGCAGGAGAAAGAGATTTTGACTTTTTAAATTTTTCTAATATAATTTTTCCTTTGGAACTTTGTTGCAATACTATCTCTATATTAACCTAAAATATGATTTTGAACTTATAAGAGATGTATGTTCATATATAAGTATAAAACAAGAGTTTTACTTCAAAATGAATATCAGTTTGGCCTGAAGTCGAAGAAGTAGGTGTGCTCGGTAAGTTTTTTATCCAGTTAAACACTTCTGAATCAATAAAAGCAGGATCATTTTCATACTAAATTGAAAATATATAGTTCCTTTCACACAAATATTAATATAATTTTGTACAATTTCTTACCAAATTTTTAATCCAAGAATTCAGTTTAACACGAAACTTTGCTTTTACACCAATTAGGTCAAATGTTGGAAAGATTTGTTTAATGTCAGCTTCTGTCAGATAAGGAAACTCTTCTATGCCTACACCAGCCTCTGGATATGAAAATAAGCAAAGTTGATTTTATTTTTTAAATACGCAGTTGTGTGACTAGTTTATTTCGAAAGTCAAAATATGGGTATTCACATTTTGGTGCAAATAGTGCTTGAAATCCTGTCACACGTTGCATCGTAGCATGGAAATTTAATTATCCAACGACAATTGTGAAGAAGTACAATCTGAAATACCTTTGAACATTTTCAATACCGTATACCTATTAAAAACACATCTTACAACATAGCAAAATGAGATGAAAATTTCGAAATCAGTTAAATCAGTTAAAATTATTATTAATTGGAATGTGACTTGGACATACCTTGACTTTAATGAGCAATGTAATCAGTTGAAAATCTAGTTTGCGTATCAAACTATTAATCTGCCGCTGATTACCTTCCACTTTTGTATAAAAAAAATATGTTGACAAATAGTTTTAGCAATATTATGAAGGTAGCTAGATTCCTAATTTATTTAATTACGCAATAAGGTCGCCGCGTGTTCAGGGTATAACTGGGTTGAGACTTAAATTTATATTTTTGTGCAGAAACGGGCCATAGAAAAATGATTGGAAAGTCTCGAATTCAATGATTAAAATAAGAAATCAAAGTGCTTGATTTGCAGAAAAAATATACCTGGATTTAACTTGAGGAACTTAAAACATCATTTAGAGGGTTGAAAGGAAATTGAACTACACCATTGAAGCCACACTGAACAACTATTGGGATCATTCTCACAAACACCGGCAAAGAGAAGCAAAATTAAATTAGAATATGATGTAGACAGTGGATGATGTTTGGTTAAATCTAGTAATCAAGGAAGGAAGACCTTTCACTTTTATTATTACTATATTGAATATTAAAATGATTTCTTCCTGCAACATTATTCCTATAATAACTTCAAAAGCTGAGGATATGAGACTATATACTCGAAATATGTGTGCTGTTAGGCCATTGTATTTAGGAGACGATTGGTTCGGCCACTCTCGATTAAAGAGCTAAGAACAACTGAAACAAATACAAATCTGTATATCAATAATTTTTACGACAAATTATTTAAATGGGAATGAATTCCTTATGAAAGTAGAGCTCTATTTATTATATTTATATTATGTTATTCTATTTATCTTGTTTCATAATAACACTATAACAAAATGAGTAAAATTATTTTAGAGCTCTGGTGAATACCCATATTGTTTTAATTCAAAATCAACCTTTCAGTCTGAAGTAAATTGACTCCAAATCCCAAGACTTTAACAAGTCTAATAATTCTTCATCTTTTTCGTTATTCAATGCACTTTTGTCAATGTGCACTATTTCAATTCCAACATTTTCTGTTTGTTCCATTTTAAAAAACTAAACACTTCGTTAACAAAACCAATGTGATAAAATACCATTAATATACTAATAACTATTGTCGAATTGTTTTCAACAAGCTCTACACCGGACCAATTAGGATTACGTGTTCTAGTGTTTCTAATAAAACAACAAAACCTAAAAGCTCCACTCAACTGGTGTAGAACTATTTGAAAAGAATTCGACATATGACAAAGTGGAACTTGTAACATTACAATGCTGTAGTAAAAAATAGTATAATTAAAAATTGAATAAATTTTTCACAAACTTCTTATTCACCTTTTAAAAGTATTAACAGAAAAAAAACCGTGGTAATCACAATATGCACAAAACTACACAAGTAACGGTAACGTGTGATGAAAATAATATTAAATTTCTGTACTTTAATCCGTACCCGTAAAGCATTAGCTACAGACTGAGCAAACGCAACTTATTTTAATCAACACACACTTGTATTTTAGTACTGTATTACAAAGCGCAACACCATCTACATTCCGTCACTTACTTGTGTGAAAAATGATGGTTTTCAATTTGAATGTCCTTAACTTTAGAACCAAAAGGAGCAGCACTTGATCCAAACAAAAAACTTTTGTTCTAAAAGTATTCATGTTTGAGTGGCTCCAGGTACATACTTTGAAATTTAGGGAATAGTGCGGTTGTATATTTTTCCAGAAGCCACTCAAACATGGATACTTTTAGAACAAAAGTTTTTTGTTTGGATGACCAGCTGTATCTTTCGGTTCAAAAGTTAAGGACATTCAAATTGAAAACCATCTTTTTGCGCGAAAATTATAAAAGTAAAACTCATTTGAAGTAAATGCGTACCATTTACATTGAATGCTTCTTAGTTCAAAAGCAATATTAAATACTTAACTTTTTAATTTTTATTTGATTTAAATGCCATTTTATATAATATAAAAGAAAAATGATTGGATTAAACAGGAAAATTTTAAAATTGGGGAAAGCTTTTGGTTTGAATGTTCTCTTTTCTTTCCGTGTGCAAGCGAATCTCGACGAACTCCTTTAGTACCAGACTAAATAATACCCTGTGACTAAACTATCAGGGCGACGGTGGATAAATTGGTGCACCATGATGTCGTCACACCGATTCGCAGCTAGTCTCCGATCTGACACATAGCTGCACGATATCCTGCACTTGTCTCTTTATTTTTACTTGCGCTCCTAGACAAGAACCATGTTACAGACGGTTCTAATTTAGGGTGATAAAGTCGAAACCGAAGGTGCCCACTGGCCGCATCCCGTAATTAAACGGTAAACCTGACGACGGTACCGACCAGTAACGTAAATGTTCGGGAGGGTAATCACGACCCCTTCCAGCCAACACCCATCACTGATGCTATACATTAGTCTAGGGAAGACCGAAGTGAGTGTAGGGAGATCGACTAGGTGTAGCTCGACCACATACCCGCACTAGTGAATATTACCAATTCGTGTGTGTATATGTGATGGATACTTGATATATGATATATATATGAATATATATAACATATATAATATAACATTTTTTGGTTTTGACAAAAGTACCTAAGAATTGTACAGATCAGCATAACAACGTATCTCGGAATGTTCAAGACTGCTCAAGAATAATAGGCACATCCATACATAAATAACTACATATGAGCATACACATATACACTCCCCAAACCATAACTTCAAGATATCCACCCAGACCCACCTCATATATATTAATATATATATATAAAAGAAACATATAACTAAATAACACACCCCTTCCACTCTCTTTCCAACACCACAGATATCCATATATCAACATGACACTCAAAGAGATAGAAGGAGGGTTTAAAAATCTCACCGATTGTGAGATGGACAGCGATATCACAGTGGTTTTATCATATGGTCCAAAATTCGTTCCCCCAAACAGAAACAAAGATATCGCAGACATCCTCATTACCCTCAACAACATTGGGGATATATCGCAAGAAAATGACCCAATGGAATGCACCAAAACATCAGAAATATAGCGAAGCAGACCAACAGACACATCAAGGCCAACAGCACACACAGACCAGCTAGAATCCAGCATAAAATCAATATAGCAGTAGGCAAAATAAAGGCAATGCTTAATAACAACCCAGACATAACGATAATGGAAGCGGACAAAGGGAAGGTCACAGTTGCCTTATATAAAAACCAATACTATACCCTCTTAAACGAAATGATCAACGACGGCATCGCCAAAGGCATATATACCCTAATTAATGAAAATAACCACAGCAGAATCCAGAAAGCCATAGAGCAATCATATAAATACAAAATAAAATTAATCAAACACAACGACCTATATATAAAGGGAGCAACTCAAAATAAGGCTAAACTAACTCGAGAAGACGCGATCATGTTGAGAGAACTCACTGATTACGAAAACGATATTAGTACACTAAACCCCCTCATTAAAATCCATAAAGAACAGCCCAAAATGAGACCTATAGTAGACAAAACCAGGTCCATTAACACCACCCTAGGTAAATATATAAATAGAGCCCTAGACGACATGCGACATTTAGACTGTTTCAAACTTGACCCGAATGTCAAAGATCGATCAGCTCTCAGAGAAGAGATTATAAAGACCCAGGTCATAGACGGACATGAGCTATATACCATGGACGTTAAAGACATGTTTAATAATCTCAATTTAGATAAACTCAAAAAGATAATAAAGGAAACCATAGGCCCCCAAATGGAGAATACCTACAACATCAGAAATTTAATGAATATAATTGACTTTGACCTCTATCAAGCCAATTATTTTAGACTCAACAATAAAGTATACAAACAAACCAAAGGTACACCAATGGGAGGGAAGACTTCCAGTAAATACGCTAGCATCTATGTTGATTATCAAATCAATGAAATCCAGCATGGATTAAGAAACATGGGTGTAGATTTCTTCAGGATATACGTAGATGATTTCCTGATATACGCGAGAAAAGAAAGCATCCAGAACATAAAAAAGATGTTAGAACATAACCTCGATATGGAGCTCACCATTGAAGGTGAGAACACCAACAATGAAATTAACTATTTAGATCTCACAATCATAAGAACCCTCACTGCACATAAGACAAAATGGTACAGGAAAGAAATATCCTCGAATCGACTAATCAACTTCCATTCCGAACAGCCAGACACATATAAAACAAACACCATCACTGAAAGACTAACATACGCACTTAAAGTCGCAGACCCTGAATATACCCCAGAGGTAGTCAGAAAATTGACTAAAGAACTAGTTAACAACAACTACCCCATAGCCATAATCAAAAGAGCTTTTCAGCAAGCGTGCAAGAAAGCTTCACTACCCAAAAGGAGTAGAGACAAAGTAATGAAGACAGCCAATCTGACCACTTCCGACACCAATGAACCCAGCATGAACCCACAACCAACCCACCCAGATCAGGCACCTTCATAAGAATACCATACCGGAATAAGACCACAACAAGACTCATGACCAACATCCATAGCATCACCAACGAAGTCAGATTAATACCATATAACGCACCCGAATCGAAGTTGAGGAATAGATATAAACAGACAAAACTAACTTGTAACAGAATCCACTTCATGAACACAAAAACACATGAATATAAGCCAGAGGATTGGAACAGCATATTAAAAATAAAATGCAAAGACTGCAGCACATTTTATCTATGCCATACAGGAAGTAAAGATATACAGAAAACAGTAGAAGCCCATACTAAGAACCCAAGAAGCCCGATTGAGAGGCATAGGCGGACCACAGGACCTACAGCACACGAAAAAATCGAGATACTTGGAAAATTAAGAGGACGCAAAAAAGCCTCAAAATTCATAGTTGCATATATGGACTCAAATGAAGACAAAGACAACAGATATATCTCCCTCGATGAAACCGTAACTGGAAGTCACTTCAGATACACAACCAATGATAGGAATAACGACATACAAACAGGCATAATGAAACCCAAGCATATCTAAACAGGATCACCACCCACAAATAGAGAACTTAATATCCCCCATTTATATAGATTAGGCTTAACCCAACTTAGTCACCACAATCGGCGTTAAACCAAATGAGTCATACCACAACCTTCGCACAGATACTTGCTACCGGAAAGGAAGTAAACCAGGAAGCCACCCCCCAGGTTCCAGCTGAGACACCAAGCGGGCGGCGGTCTAGACCACACATCCGTACTCGAATGTGCATACATAATGCGGATACTATCAAACATTTATCGTGTTGATCAGACCACACCGGACCAATTGCTTTCGGCTGGAGGCATTTTACACGTGGCCAATGGTGCCGCTCCCGATCCTCCGCATATAAACTGTGCAAACACCCCCCCCCCTCCCCAAAGCTGAACAGCCCAGCACTAATAAAGGCACCAATATATATCCAACTCCACTCACAGTTCCCCATGGAACAGCGCCAAGACCTGCATAACCTTCAGAATAAAAAAAAAAAAAAATGAAGGTCAAGCATGCAAAATAAAAAAAAATTAAATATCCATAGATGGAATACCCTCAGCTAGGAGACTGTACCTCTTTATTTTTATTTTTGAGCATAGCTACCTCGCCAGCAGATCCTAACAACAGGAAACACAGTACAGCACAACACAACGTAACAAGTTCCGAGAAAAGCCCGTACCCATAAAACCGAAAATCTAAAAATTTAAAATAACGAAAAAAATTTTATCCATACATAGCTAGCTAGAAATTAAAAACAGGAATATGCAGGCCTTAGTAAACCAATACTCCCTTAAAATGCACTAATAAAATCGCCTCGATACCCATAATAAAAAAAAACTACGTATAGAGATAAAATACCCAAGTACACAAAACCGATCGAACGAGCCAATCGTGATATGTACCCAAGCCATCAGAAGAAACAGCAAAAACAGGTAGTAACCCATGATCCATAAGATCTACTCAGGCAGTAACTACACAAAATAAGTACCCATAATTATAAATAAGTAGGGATACATTCTACATCCCCTCAATACCAGCAAAGAAAACTAGACGCCAGATTATTAATCGCCGCCGAGTAATTCAGCCACGCATAGAAATTTAAAAATAAAAATAAAATTTTCTCGAAAATATAAAATCAATGTAAATTCACAGTTAAAGCATTATATAGGCACGGTCATCTCCAGTTTAGACTATAGAAGATCGCCACCATATATATCTTTCGCAGTGCTTATTGGTATATAGTTAAACGAAAAACTGCATCACAGTAGTTTAGGATACACACGCGATAACAAGTGACATCTGCATACATAGTGATAGTGATAAAAAACCGAAAAAACGCCATAGTCGCAACCAATACTGAACAATTAACGCATTTCAATATACATAAAAGCTTTATTAAAATATTGATATATATCAAGTGTTATTAATAAACAATTAATCCTCACTAGTGCTATACAGACACCACAATCGCCATCATATACATAATCAGCTTCCGCCAAGATACCACTTCAAGGCAACCTCAATACCTCCACGGTAACAGCAGAAACTATCGATATCTTCATTCGTTCAACCAGTTGACATCCCTCAACCATAACACTAGAAGCTATTTATATAGATATATCCCACTCACCTTACGATTTTGAAGATCCACATAGAAATCACACTCCACATTTTCAGGCAGATAGCCAACACAAAATCTAAACAGGCCAGCTCAACCTGAAAAAAAATTTTACTGACGGTCACGAGCTCACAGGCCCCATATTATAACATCAATTCAAAAACCACTTATTTTCACCATAAAATCACACCCACTCTGAAATAATAATAAAAAATATATTTATTGATTGGATTAAGATCTTTTTCGAAAACAGCCTGAACGGCAAACACCCGACTCCATGCAAACTGCAGAACATAATTAGCACACCCATTTTACCTATATAACAAATAATAATAAATCATACCGCGCCGCGAACAACAACATTAAATGCAATAGACACAAAAAAGTGATTATATAGTGAAATAATGTGCGGCATATATTAGCACCTTTAAGACATCCCACAACCAGCAGCACAACAAACTCAAAAACACATTATTTGGTAAGTCTATACCTTTAGTATACCTTATAAATCATCCACAGCAATCCCATACAACACTAATCGAAAAGGTCCTCATGACAATGAGGTCCATCAGAATCGATAGTAAACTTAATTATCCGAACTCGACACCAATATTATTCACACAGGTGCACCCAGAATGTTTGAGCATGTACAGACAAAAATGCGCATATAAAATTGAATTGTATGGCACCAAGGATGCCTCCCCACGCGCAGCACCCCAAGAACTTGCACCCCAAAATTTAAACATACCTATATACGCACGCACCCTCGAAAATTGAATAGGGGATTTTTATTGGTAAGAATGTACACTTTAGAAACATAGAAAATAAATACAGGAAACTATAGAATATACACATAAGATAAATCTAAAGTAAATGAAAAAGTAGAATAAAATAAATTAAAAAATAAATTGAGAGCGATCAAAATTACGGCATTTTTTGACACTTTAGAAATAAATAATTTGTAAAACAGTAAACTCAAAGCAAGCTAAATTAGAAGGGATTTTTGGTCAGAAACAATCTGTAAGTATATTCTAAACGAATATCCACAGTATTGAACTCAAAATACAACAGACAGGTCTTTCTATAATAGCCCGAACACAATAAACGCCATATACAACCTCCCGCTAAATAAGCCCACAACAGAGATAACAGCAGCAACGACACAAAATAATACAGAACGGTTTCCACTCCTCTACATAACCGTTAATATACATAAAAAAGATAGAACAACACCTTCAACATACCTTACTTTTATTATTATATTTATTATATTTCATTTGATTTTTATAAGATACTATAAAATTTTTAAAACTTAAGCATACTTACCGAGATACCACACACTACTACCCCTCAAAAGCACCTGTGAATCCATATGATACACATTTACATATTTTTAACATTCTAACCATAATGCAAGGTCAGCACTATAATCTATTACAGAAAATACTCTCACAAAATTAACCACTATAACCCAATGAAATAGCTTAGAAATTAGGGAAATTTGCACAGCACAAACTTCGTGTTCTGGAACACATAACGGGCACACAAACCCACTCCGCATATAGTATTAGGAACACCGCTGAAGATTTCCGTGGCTGGAATGAAACGTCGTACGGTATAGCCAATAATCAGCCTACACGGCATCAACAACCATCCCCTTTACACTACCATACATCGGGCTTTCCTAGAACCGTCTGGGAGCGCCCCACTACCCGAGATGTTACATTTACCGGGACGTAACATATCGAATTCATTTTCTCAAACATAGATATTTATTTATATTCCTAGAATATACACAAAAAATGTATTATATCACAGACATAATCATATACTCATATGTACACCAAAGAAAGAACCCCCAAGTCTCACCAGGAACATTGAAGACGGTTCGTAAGCTTTGGTAAGACGGTACACCAGATTTCTTCCCAAAATCCTTCTCTGGACTGCTTCATACCATCAGATGCAATAGAATAAAGACATAGAAATACAGACACTTGCGGACTACCGCCGCTTTGCACGCGTTTAATTTATATCTTTTGCATACTTATTTTAAATAAAGTCCTCCACGTCTCGAATCCGACGGGCATCCATCAGAAGTCCGACCTAACATATTAGCAACCTTCTACACAAAAGTAGACCCACCTACAATTTGAGCTGAAATCCCTTAGTACCAATGAAAATGGTTCTAAATTACCCAGCTGTGGACATGCATCAGAAGCATTTCTGTGCTCTTTCCTTACGGAACGAGACGTCGAAAATTTTTATAAAATTTAAATTATAAAATTCGCCAAGGTGCGTTAATATTAAAATTTTGTTCATCTGGACTGGTGATAAAAAGACGACCCGCGAACGGAAGTAATTCTGCAAAAAAGTTTAACACATAGTACTGTGTTAGAACAGCTGAAGCGAGTTAATACCAGTTAGCCGAAAAACTTTCCTTAACCCATCACATCCCGGAATTATTGTTGTGGAATTTTATTGTGAAATGCAAATGTTTTAGTTAATTGGATGCCTTTAGTATAAAAATTATAGTAAAATATATTAGAATTAAATAGAACCATTTTTCGTGCTGGTAAATTATCCTACCACTGGGATATACTGTGGCTTACAATATTAAAAGCCATGGTTATTTATTTTTAAATATTTATTATCAATAAATCCATTTGTTTTTATAAAAAAATCATACATAAAGTCCTTTAATTGTATATTTAGTATTTATACATTTCACTCCTTAATGGTATGGAATGATTTGTGACTTTCGGGATGAAGTGGACTGTCTCACTTTTCACACATAAATGTCGTTCGAGAACAATGTTTGCACAGTGAATTTGGGTGTTCACTGAAAATAATCCAATGATCTGATTATCTGTCAAACCGGATTACATTGAAGGCATCTCCTTTTATGTATAAGTGAGGCCCAGGTCTCTTTTTCTCGACGCCATACTGCCCCGGAATTTGCTAAGCACATTGTTGCTGAAATTCAAGAAGCGGTATATTATGACCTAATGACTGAAATAAAAGCGCCACGCTTTAACTGTTGCTGCATTTAGTGCATCAGCAAAAAGGGCTTACACCATTCCTTTGACCTGATTAGCACACGATACGATGACATGAACTGGTCGTAGGAATCAACGCCACCCATATGCCGATTATAAATTGATATTGGTAATAGTTGAGCAATATATATGTACTTTTTACCCTTTGCACTCCATCTTCTAACGAACTAAAACAATATCATCTTTCACAGCTTTGACACTAAATCCTCTGTTTTATTTTTTCATATCTGCTTTACTTTTTAATGGTGCTTTTTGCGTTCTGTTGGCCGGACCATTTGTACCAGTTGCACCAATTCCCTCTTTAGACAAATCGGATAATCAATCCAAGTTCGTAAAAAAATTGTCACATAAAAGATGGCTGCCTGGGCAAGATAACTGTTTTACTTAGTAATCCAGTAACAACATCATAGCCTTGTTGCTTTTCAGAACCTATTAGCTTTGTATCTCTTCCACAATATGGTTCACAATGCAAATGATAACCATTAGAAGTACACAAGGACGAAAGTTTTAAACCGAATCTTATTGGCTTAGCGCGAATGAATTGTTTGAAAGAATGCTTTCCGAAGTAGGGATCAATTGTTTCGTCTATGCTCAAGTATTCGGGCTAGGATTTGACGGTTTTTCAAACCCGGTATAAAAAAACCGGTTTTTAAAATAAATTTGTCACATTTGAAAACCGGTTTTGAAATTAAGAAAACCGGTTTAAAAGAGTTCAAATTACTATGTAAAAATTAATTTTTAACTTATTTGAATTGAGCCAATTGAAAGAAATGCAGGCCACACACAGCACAGTCGAGTCGTGTATGTAACCATAATTTAGCCATAGTACGTGTTTTCGCGATAAACAAGAGGCAGCAATCAGCATACCCTGCATACGCGAAGAAGAAGAAGAACAATTTATCCGTCACGGTTACGACAGGTTCGTTTAATTTTGTAAAGTGAAAACTAGAAACAAAAATATAAAGTTGTTTTAGTTGGTAAAAATAACTTAAGTATTAAGTATGTTTCTAATTTCTATGCTTGTATTTTCTATTTTACATTTTAAAACTTTAATTCCATTATATAAATTTCTTCTCTCAAAAATTAAAGTAACATAAAAAGCTCTGGCTTCTGTCAAATGGGATTTTAAATAAAACATAATTCATATTTTCTTTCTCAACGTTTCGACATAATTTATGTCTTTATCAAGCTTCGGAATTAGATTAAAAAGTGGCGTTTTTTTTCAAAATTTTTAAGTTACATAAATATTACTACTTAAAATAAGAAAATTGTAAAATAAACTTCAAAAATATTTATTTAATAACTTTAGTTTCATTTGTAGATAAAAATGAATAAGTCTTTGTGGTAGTTTCAAAAAGTTAGGGGTAGATAAGTCAATCTGCAATCATTGTAATAAAATGTGGATCTGCAAAAGATCATGTACGAGCAATCTACATAGTCATTTGAAAGCAGTCCATAAAATAACTATCGGAAAGAAATCAGAGACGATCGGCTCGATCTTCCTCATCTTAAAAAAAAGGCGAATATTTTGAATTTCATGAAAGTGAAAAGGAGTAATTTAGAAGAAATCATATCACTTGTATTACAAATAGCTCAGTCATATGTCTTCAACAACAAGGATATTCATTACCAAGAAACAACTCTATGGATCTCATTCATGCGTTTTATGACAATGCCAAACATGAAACTATTATTGAATTAGATTAAATAAAAAAGGGTAGGAAAAAAATCTCAATAACTTTAGATGAGTGGACTAGCAAAAGAAATCTTAGATATTTAAACATTTTAACGTACACCACCTGGCAGAAGATTCAATTTGGGTTAAGTGCCAAAGCTGGTTCCTGTGATGCTCGGAGAACATTAGAATTGGTATCTGAAAGGCTTCAATTACAAACAATCAGTTTCACAAATAATTTGTAAGTTCTTTAGAAAATCTCCAGTATGAAACACCATTCTTCAAAATTATATCAAACAAGAAAAAGGAAAGGAATTAAATTTAATTCTTGACTACAAAACAAGGTGGAATACTATAGAGGACATGATTGGAAGAATTCTGGCACTAAATGAATGTGTTGTTTTAGCATTGAATAGTATAGGCTCTTCTTATATGTGGAATGAAGCTCAATATCCTAAGCTTTTGGAACTTCATAAAGTTTTGGGCCGATTCGTCTAGCAGCTGAAGGCTTAGGGTGACGAGATGCCAATTTATTAATAAGTCAAAGTATATTTAAATTTCTGTTAAATAAAATAAAAAACTTAAACACTGAAATAAGTTTGAAATTATTATATTCTTTAGAAGAACGAATTCAATTGCAAAATCCACAAAACCTGTACCTACAGTTCATCAAAGAAATCTAGTGTGTACTTTTTTTAGCTTCAAAAACCGAAATTATTAAGTTATCTGGAAAGATATTGTCTAGAATATTTCCAAACTCTTATGTAGAAACCGATTCTTATGAAGAGCAAATAGAAGAATCTACTCGTCGGAATAATGTTTTTTTTAAAGGAAGCCATGGAAAAATCAATTCATAGGTTTCTTGAAGACACTGAAGAAAAACTTGAACAAGTATTTTCAATTTCAGGCAATATTGTGTTCAAAATAGTCTTATGGTTTTTAAAATACTATTTTCTCAGGAGAAATTAAAATTCGTGAAATAAATATAAATATTATTTGAACTTTGAAATTTTTGTTTGAGTTTTCATTATTTTGTGTAAGTAGTGTGTAGTTCTTTATTTTTTTTTTATTTTGACTTTTATAATGATTTCGTTTTTTGTTATTTTATATAAATTAATTAAATGTTTTTGCCTATTCTGTTTTCTTTTTTTTTTACAAAAATTCGAAAACCGGCTAAGTCCGGTTTTTTGGAAATGTGGAATTCGAAAACCGGGTTTTCAAAAAGTAGGTTTTTGTTTAAACCCTAATTCGGGCGGTTTAAGTATTTTAAAAGCCTTGTTTCAAATTTCATACATGGAGCGCACTTTACAAATCATATCATTATTCATTGTCATATTATCTGGAAAATGAAGGCATCTCATTATGTCATCGAATGTATTTAGCCGCATGAACTTAGAAATTAAATTATTATGTATATCTAGTGAAGAAGTCCAATACATATGACGTGTCGGTAATTTATTGTAGCCACTTTCCAGCAAACAAATTGAATCGAAAATAATTCGAAAGTAACTTGCTATGGGCAAGCATAGCCCTTGAAATCGATCTTGCCAAATGCTCGCTCGTAATTTTAGTGGCAGACATCAGGAAGCCAGCCAAAACAAGGCAATTTATATGTAATTTTCCTATTCCTTACAAAAAGCATGTATACATATATTTTAAATGCCTGCCAACTGCGAGGGTTGAATAAATTACTCTTAATTTACCAATTTCTACTTATTTTCAATGTGTCTGGTTTGACATTTTGTAATTCATAAACGTAAGGGCAGATTCTTAAAATATTTCCACAATATGTTATAATTAATTAATTAATTAATTTTATTACAATTATAAGTCCGCTGCCTTGAAAAACAAAATGCCAATTGTAATAAATTGTTAAAAGAATTTAATAAGAGCGAATTTGATAGAGGAAGTAATACGAATTTGCACGAGACCTGCAAAAAGCTAAAAATAGGCAATAGTTGAAAGAGAGGAAATCATATACACACTTTATTGAGCTATAATGCCAAATTGTTTGCTCGGATAAATGGATAAATGCTTTTATATTGCGTTCAGTGTACTTTGCTCACATATCAGGTCGACTATCTCAGAAGGAAACATCAGGCTGAACGAATCTAATGGACTTTTTATAGTTTCCCGTTAATAATCAAATTGTGTCTAAGAAAGAGTTTTATTGTTGATGATCGTTTTTTTTCTTACTAAAATTGTACTTATTTTTTTTTTTCGCTGTTATTTCACTGTCTTCATTTTCGCTATTTATGTCCACTTGAACTTCTGTTTGCAACACTCTACGTGGTAAATGGTAAGCTTCCTCTTCCACCTCATCATTGCTTTTATCAGAGTCAATATCAGTGTCTGCTTCAGGATTTTCTTTCGGAGGAATCAATATAATATTTCGTGCAGAGCCCAAGCTATTATAATCAGCTTCCAATAGATCTTGAATATCATTTAATGTAATTCTGATAAAAAAAAAACATCAGAGAAAAGAGCAAAATAATTAAAATTGATAACAGTATATACCGTTGGCAGAAATTCCCGCCATCAAAATTAAAATAGAAAAAATCAATTATTTTTGTAAGTTATTTTACCAAATATGAATCAATTATCAAAAATCATAATGTCACAAAGAAATAATGGCACAATATTTAATAATATTGTATAATAAAACGGAAAATATTGACATTTTTTGGAATCGTCGTCGAGCCATTTTTGTTTTATCACGGACACTAACTATACAAATGCCCAAATATAGACCGCTACCATTGCCGTCTTTATGTTCCACACCGTGACACAAAACGATTTTGCTACTTGCAAACGTATTAGAGTGGTACGATTTCGCACTTCTCTTAGCATTTGTTCTTATCGAAAAATGCATTACTTTCAACTTCAACCTTCTGGACATTGTAAATAAGCTTCCGTAATAAAAGTTTTATTCAGGAATTTTGTTGTTTAATTCTTTCAGCATTTACCAGTATAAAAATCTAAGTACTTTCTTTAAGAAAATTGTTTATATTTTATTACTCAAACATAACACTACACATAAAAATGAGAAAATGCGTTGAATTCTGTTGCCTTTACCAGCTTTCTTTTTTCTGTGTGTTTTCTCACAGAGAAATGAAAGCTCGCTTCAAAGTGGGAGCAAATAGTTCTTAAATCAGATCTACTTTTGTTTGAAACTGATTTTCTTTTGAAAATGTATAAAAACCTACAGTATAAATTACACTACCATAAAGGCAACAAATTTGCCTATAAGATAGGCTAATATTTGAATTACCTTTGAGTTATAATTTAAAAGTAATGAAGAGCTAAACACAGAATACCGTTATCGTCCGTTCGATTCACAGCGCAGTGAGCAAGCGCAGTTTGTGAAAGCATGAGGCGAATGTGTACCTCTGCTCATTCATTGATTAAAAAATACTTTGAGTCATGTTTGAAATGAAAAAACTGAATTATTTGATATGGAATTTTGGAAATATTTTTAAATTGATAGAAGCATTACGGGATAATGTAAAAAAATGGTTAACATTGTCTTTTTGTCTTTATTAGACTTAAGAAGTTACTCTGTGTTAAACGTTGAAAGACTCATTTTTTTCATATAACTCAATAGCCAAGCACAACGCTCTGATTGCTTTATAGTGTGATTTGTGGTATGAAGGCAACATAATTCAACACATTTTTTTCATTTTAATGTGTAGAGCTATGTTTGGGTGAAAAAATATAAACAATTTTCTTAAAGAAAGTACTTAGGTTTTTATGCTGGTAAATGCACAAGGAATTAAATAACAAAATTCCTGAATAAAACTTTTAATACGGAAGCTTTTTACATTGTGCAGAAGGTTAAAGTTGAAAGTAATGCATTTTTCCATAAGAACAAATGTTAAGAGAAGTACGAAATCATATAACTCTAATACATTCAAAGTATTCGATGTCACGGCCTGAAACATAACGACGGCAAAGCCGCTACTGATCGATTTACTATAAGAACTGTAAAATTATGAGTCATCAGTAGCGCTCGGAAGTTGATAACCTTAAAATTTAGAAAAATGACCATAAAAAATGCATTTGAAAAGTGACAATAATAATTATGAAAATTAAAAAAATGCAACTTATATATGTAATTAAAAAATACTTTTGTATTTCGACATTTGTAATGTATATACATACAGTTTTTTTTTTTTAAAAAAAAACGAAAAATTAATTTTTTACACATAAATAAAATAAGGAATTCCCGTCTAGAAAATAATAACGAAGTAAATCTGTGATTTAATCGATCAGGATATGGAAATAATTAAAATGTTTCGCTAAGTATCTACTTATGTTGAGGTATTACAATGAATTACTAGTGCAATTTTTTTAAGATGTTCAAATGAAAATGAGCGTCGATTATCTGACAGCCCATTTTTGTACATTTAAAAAGATCTTTCCACGTCCACAGAAATAGTTTCAGCATATTTGAAATAAAGAGAATCAGCCAATTGTAAATCCTCTGCATCACTATCTAAATCCCAAACAGTGGTGTTTCCAGTAAGCACTTGTGATATCTTGGACAATGTTTTAAAACCGGAATTTTTATATCAAACTTTGAGAAGTTTCTCATATACAATTGCACCAACATCTCCCGGATCTTAATTCATCCTGGGATTTTGGTATTAGACGAATGAAATCAATAAGCTTTCCGCCTTTCATTTCCAATTTATTACATAATAGCTTCTGATAAAAATGAAAAAATCGATTTTATATGCACAAGATCAGTTTCTATTTGATTATGAGAAATTATATCTTGTGCAATTTTAATTGCCGCTTAATCTTCCACAGTCAAAACTGGAAATTATATCTTTGAGAACATCAAAATGTCCAGAGAAATACTTAGTAGCCTTTAACCACGTTCCTCATCGCGTTTACATGGGATGTGGTGGAAGGCGTATACCTGGAGCCTCCAACTTAAATTATTCTGTACGAGCAGGCGCTTTTAAAAAAATCTTCTTTACACTTGCAATGAGTCTATCTCCTTCTGGGTAATTTCGTGAAACCATGAGCTAAGCAAGTAATATGTGCCATTTTAGAGTACAATTCTTTTAAACTATTCGCTGATTTTACCATATACGAAACGGCATCCGTCAAAAAGGGTAAGACGTTGTTGTGCTTAACTCAATCTGGCCAGAGAAGGAAAAGAGATTTGTCGAACAGCTTACATATGGTTGACGAATTAGCTTTCTCCAAAATTTCTGATGTCAAAAGAAACTCGTCACATTCTACTATCCCTACGATAACATTAGCTACATAGCGGCCATCGACATCCGTTGTTTCACCGATAGAAATCCAAATATTTTTTTTCTCTTGCAATGATCCTAATCTGGCTTATCATTTCATCATAGCAACGTCTTCCTTAGCGTGGACTCGTCTGGAACCGCGTTATTTGTATATTTTACCAGAAAGGCTCGAAACTTTGGATGATTTCTTTTATTTAAGGGAATATTAGCTGACAGTAGTGCCTGGCATAGGTTCTTTGAATATGTCGAAATTTTGCTTGAGGTACATTGTGAAAGCAAAGTATAACTAAGAATCAGTAGAGGCAGAGGCGAACAAAATTGGAAATTTTCCGTGTTTTTTAGACCGAAAGAGGTAATCTCATATATTTTTGTCTTTTGTATGAATGGGGGAAAAGAGCTTTGCTATGCATTATTATAGTGCGACTGAGACAACGAGTTAAAAACAAAAATTGAGAAAACGTAGGATTACCCGAATGATAAAATCTTCTTGAATACCTTCAAAATTATTTCAAACTATTCATAATAATGTACATTGGGTAACCCTACCTCCATTTGGTAAGAAAAAGATAAATTTCGCAATAAACAACGCACTAAAAGGAGATGTAAAATTTCTGTCAAATAAAATTTCCCTCTTTTGAGCAAAACAAATGTAAACAGAAAAACGTGCTGTTCACATATCATAGGATTACACTAACAAACATTAGAATTCCTGCGAAAAACTTTGGGACTATTTCAGAAAATCGTGTTTTCATAAAAACGCGGGAACATTTTATGAGCGTAAAATCGGAAAACTCCGCCCATTCTCTCTCATTTACGAAAATTTGCCATTCCATTTCGTTGCATGTAATCTTCGCTTTCATATTTTTTGTCTTATTCGTAAAATGTTCAAAGAGGGTTTGATTTTTTTTGATTTTTTTTCTTCCTTCTTTCCGTTTCTCGCCGTGTACATTTAAATGGGAAACAATTGGAACACTCTTCTGTGTCCTTTCATTTAGTTATTTACTCTTTGGTGAAAGTATGTGTTTTCGCATTTAAATTCTCCAAGCCGCGCTTCTGTTTCTCTCGGCCAATGTGCTGTTGAATGCAGAAACGTTTATACAAATTAAAGGTGTAGCCAGCCAATGAAATTTAATTTTAAAATATAAAATAAAGACTTGTAAAATTATGGATGTGATATACTCACATATTCAGTACAGTTACATTAGAAAAAATAATACAAAAATTAGAAAAATGATCTAAAATAATGGGAAAATGACTCAAAAGTAGGGAAAAATGAGCAGATGTTAGAAACTGTACAATATGACAGAAAATGAAAAATAAAAGACATGTTTTTAGAATAGTAATACCATAAAATAAGTTTGTATTATAATTAGCATCACTTAATGACGCATAAAAAATAGATGCAATTTCATCAACTTCCGAGCCCTAGTCATCAGACAAAGGAACACAAATAAATTCGAACTGCGTGATATTTTAATTGTGTAAGTCAAATACAACTAGTTAAATTTGGTGGCAGCTTTTCTTGCCACGCACTGGAATGAAATGGGTTAGTATCCTAAATATTGAGATACCGAATAGAAAAAAAATACGGAACCGGTAAGTTCACGCTCTGAAGTTCGAGGTGGCAAGCGAAAGTCAGCCGTTTTTTTTTTAGACAAGTGAAAAGCGGTTACAGCACAGCCGTAAATAGTAGAGATATAAAAAAATTCTTATACACCCATTATTTGGCAAATGATCAACAAATTTATTAGTAACAAGCTTTTAAAGGAGAAAAGTCAGTCACGCAAAATCTCTAGCAGATACAATTTCATATACAACACGAGGATGGGAGGGACATGCAATGCAAGCGTCAGCCGTGAAAGAAGAAAAAGAACAGGTACAAGCAAAGCTTCGCCTTGGTAGTTCAGTTTAGACTAGAAAAAAGGAAATGAATGTAAGTGAGTGACGTGTGCGTATGGCTGAGTGTAAAATCGGAACAAACACAAAATAAGTGGAAAAATTTGTTCCCTGGCCAGGCGACAGCGGCAGTTGCTGCCATATTTGGCATTTTGTGTTCCGAATTGAATTAATTTTCGTTGTATATGTATGTCTATAGATGGTCATTTTTTATTCTAATAAAGATAAAAGCTAAAAAACTAAATAAAATGAAAAATCGAATAAAAATTTAATCGATTACAATTATTTTTCGATATTTGATGAATTTTGTCTTTTTTCTCAGTTCCAAAAGAGTTAGGAGGAGATATCCGTAGTGCATATTTTTTCGCCTTGCAATCGATCCAAGCTATTTGTTAAGGATGCACACGCATTTGAAATTCTTCTAAATAATGCACTTCTGCCATATTTAATACTTCGATTCTCAATATTTGTGGGTGGATTGAGAATTTTGATTTTACCTTCAAAAATGTTCAATGGGATCAAATAATGAGTTCCAACGAGTTGGAGTAGGCTTCCTTAAATGTACACCCAGAGCTTCAAATTCAAATTATATTTCGTTAAGGTATTACAAGATTATAATCTTTTATCAGCATCATGTCAAGTAGAGGGAGTTACTACATGCGAAAAATGGAAAACTAGAAATAAAACTACAAATTTCGACAGATAGTTGATTCACTTAATCAATGTATGATCAAAAATTGAATTAAACTATACCTATTATAAAAGCGAGCATTACAAAATGATACTACTGTAGAACATAAAACACAGTAAAAAAAAGAAACAAAAATTAAACGAAAAATAAACTATTCTAATCAATGCAAGAATGGGTCACTGCGAGAAAAAATTCAGTTAAGAAAATCTGTTACAAGTCTTCTGACTGTGCCGATAGTGCTGGCCCTTTTAATATTATGGGGCAATAGATTCGACAGACGAGTTAGTTGAACAATGTTAGAATCTTCATAAATAGCAGTATGAAATCGCGGTATCGAAAGCTTATATGCCCTGGTTGACCGAAGAGTTCGGACCAAACTACTTAGATAATGAAGTTGAGAGGTAACCAATAGATTTTAAAAGAAAAATTAAACCCTCCATTTTAAAAAAGTATCCAGTGAGCAGCCGAGTAGCCTGTAATTAAGGTGGAAGACATAGTCGAATCTGAGTAGCCCAAAAATGAATCTAACGAACTCATTAAAACCAACATTTAACTTTATCCTACAGTTAGTCAAGTTTTGGGAAGACAAGGGAACCATATGTAAAAGTGCTGTAATACTACACAGAAAGAAAAAACGTAGCAAAATTTACTAAAAAGCTTGTTTAATTTTGCCTTAAACAACGAAATAGGTTCTATTAAACAACCAGACATAGTCAAGTATTTTTTAACAACTTCGTAGTAGGCCACTAACTAAATTGTAAAAAATATCGTAAGGTGAAAACTTTGCGTAGTGAATTAACTTCTATTGTGCTGTTTAATTAACTATTTTACATTATAAGATATCATTTTCCTTGATATTTGATAATCATTTATGGTAATACTACTATTTTAATAGCACATTAACTTCGGTTAAACTGTTAATTAACTATTATACTTTGTAAACTACTATCATACTTGATATTTGATTTTTATTAGTAGTAGTTTGACTAATTTATTTATATTATAATAATACAACTACTATTAGAAATTATCAAATATCAAGGATGATGATCTTTTACAATGTAAACTAGTCATTTAACAACACAATATAAATAACTTCACTACACTACAGCATAAATGAAGGGTATTCAAGACTCTAATTGAAAATTTAAAGAGCTAATTATTGGAACAAACTGTGTAACCGAAATGTGTAATTAGATTATATTTTGGTTTGTTATAATTAATAAGAAATAAACTTGGAAAACTGATGCCCTTCTATTTATTACAATTAGAATTAATATCAAAACGATAAGTTTTGATATGATTTCTACTTGAAATATTTGAATTTTTTCATGGAAGATTAATAATGTGTTACTACATCGGTGAAGTAAAAATTTAATTTAATTCATATCTTATTATTTATCAGTTTTATGAAAAGAAATAAGAACATGGTTGAAGTATATAGTGAACAAATGTAAAGTTGGTGATACATACCAAATTCCATCCATATCCTTCTATTAAAATGCGTGAAGGGTACGATTGAAAATGTTTAATATTCGTAATCTACCGTGTGTCAATAACCAAATTTCGCAGGGCATGGTTTAGTGCAATAGCTGTTACAAAATATATGCATATGTATAACCTAAATTCTTAAAGGGGAATATTTTCAGGCACAACCTATACATAAAAGCTCAAATCAAATTAGAGTTGTCTCTTTCTCCAGCGTCAATGAGTACTTTCTTTGTAGTAGTTCGTTTATCATGTTGTATTTCAGTTTCAGTTGGCATTTGTATGGAAATATAAATTAATTATAACTTATTTTAAAGAGAAAATACAAAATCGTTGATAATTTTCAAGTAGACTTTATTTTTTAAATATTTATTTGTAACAAATATTAAATTATACATTTCCTAATAGGTATGTCTACAAAATTAACAGGTATTTCAATATAATATGACTTACATTTGTACGAGTTTTATAAGTCATGACCACTAACTATTTAGGAGTTTGTTAATTGAGGTGCAGACAAGCAAAAAATTATATGTTGATGTAAGGGGTAAGACGTGTTGTTTCGTCAGTTATTTTACTTTGATCCAGAAATTCACGACACAATAAGAGCATTTCGTGGAAAGCTTAGTCGGTTAACTATTACCCCGAACTAAAGCTATGTCTACAGGGTGTGAAAGCAAGTAAAATAAAAAAAAGGCCCTGCCGACGAAACAACGCATCTTACTCCCTGCTTCGTCATATAATCTTTTGCTTCTCTCGCCCTTACCTGTCAAATCCTTAAATAGTGTGCACTACTTACAAAACACCCCGTATGGGAAATTTACGAATTTGTTATTCAAAAAAACTTCTGAAATACAGTGTTTTTAAGAAGATTTATCTTTAGTTTGGCAAATACAAGAGAGGTTATTGCAAAATATCATATTTTCGTTTTAATTTTAATGAGGACTCTAAAATATTAAGTACTTTGAAAATGTGATTAAGTCTTACTTATAATACTACTACATATAATGAAGTATTTTCGAGTTAAAAATATTTAGGTCTTGCATAAATGTTATTGTTGGAAAGAGTGTATGTAAGTATTGGTGGGCCATCAAATTCGTCAACTTCATATAAATAAAATTGTTTCTTTGAACCTTTCATTAAGTACGATTGGAAGTGCTGACTGAAATTAGTTACTTGAAACTCTTCGCAAACAATAATTACTTTCGTGTTATTAATTGCTATAATATCAAGGATACAATATAACCTGAATGCATTTTTACGAGTTATTGAAAGAAAAAAATTTCTTCTATATGTCACATTATTAAAAATAATATAGTCATAATTATGAATACTTTCTTCATTAATATCATTAAGCAAATTGGCGTTTTGCAAATTAGGAAAATATTGCGTGTCTTTCACTTTTATTTTACATTTTGGTCCTACCTGCAATTTTTCTGTAAATCCCTTTTCCCTTAAAAGCCTAGCACAAAAGTTAAGGCCAAATTCGATACAGAGAGAATGAGGAAGATTTCTTCGTGATGTAATATTATTGCAGTAGCTCTTTGTGCTTCGACTCAAAACGAAAACACCAAATATGTTTTAGTGGCCCTATTTTTCTAATAATTAAAGGATAATGTACCAAAAAAATGGAATTTTGGCTTTAAGGTATCTCCAAATAGTCGCTTATATAAAGTATGATGCTCATTTATGGTTGTAGTAAGTCGAGCTAACTGAGGTTCATCGACTGTTGAATTCAAAATTATATCCATAAGTTTTACCAACAGAATTAAAAGTTTCCAATATTTATTATTAACAGGAACAATGTCTCCTATAATTAGTGGCAAAAAGTGACAAAAGTTCCACATTTCTCGAGCAGACATATTAAGCTTTCCTTTTGAAATTTGCTCGATTTTTATTGGTGGGACTAAATTACCGATCTCTGTTTTTCCGTATTTAAATAATTGAGTTCTGCTATTTAATGTTTCTAATGAAAAAAGTTTGTCATTTTCTATCAAGTTTTCTAAAATCTTACAAATATCGTAGTGACAAACACCTTCAAAAAGATCGTGCATGACATCAACGGCATAATTTTCTACTATATGAAATGAATGTACTTTATTAAAAATTGACATTTCCCTTATTCCAGTAAGTGTCTGTCGGATTGTGGATCATCGCTACTAAGTAAATCGCGACAATAATTTTCCTTATTTCTTAATTTGTTATCTATTTGTTTACCGAATTTTTGGGTTTCCAACTTTGAGCACTTACAAATTCTGCAGGGATAATTTGAACTAAAAGATCTCGTATAACCAAGTATTGTGTTCAGACCCAAATTGTCACCTAAAATAAGACCCAAATAGAAATATACTCTTTTATTTCCGTCCTCAGTTTGAATTAATATACCATTTTTCTCTAAGGTAGTAATTTCTTCCACCAAAGAAAAAAATGTAGCATCATTGCCATACTTCTTATCCCTACTTTTGAACAACATTAAAATATTAATGTTTTCCAAGGCTGATAAAGTCCACTGAGGAATAGTAGGGAAACTGTAATAAGTTGCTGCAATTGATTGCGTTCCGGAATGAGAACCCAAGGGATTATTTGACTCAAAGTCATCAAAATAAAGGAAATATGGAACAATTATTTCATTAGGATCGGTGATTTTATTTTCAATTTTATTTTTCCAAAGCCCTCCGTTAATGAAGTGGGGTGTATTTTTTTCCTTTATAATTTTCACATTATTTTGCATAGCTTTAAAAACCCCAGGCAATTCAAAAAATTTCTTAAATTGAAATTCCATGGGCATAATTGCTCCACAAACCTTATCTGCTCCGAATCTTGGAACATTCCCAACTATTGGTCTAATTTCGTTATTAATGGTATATTCATTAGGAGGCCTGTACAAATTCTTTTCTGTAGCAACTTTTAGGAACTTGTCAAATGTTCCTATCTTTTTAAAGTGATTTTCAATAACTTCGATAAATTTTGTGATATTTGCATACAAATTTCGCGGGAGATTCGGTAAAGTAATTTCCTTTACATAATAACTAATAATTTTGAATATTCCTTCAACTAGCTCGTCAACTACTTTGTTTACAAGATTACGGGGCAAACTTGGCATTCCGTATAGATTAGATACAAACAACATAGCTGAGGTCTCAATCTTGTCGATCATTTCGGAATTATCAGTATTAAGAAAGTCTTCTTTTAAATCTAAATCAGCATTATAGGATGAACTCGAATTAGTAAGAGTATATGTCAAAACATCTTGGCTGTTCTGAGGTGAAATGCAAGATTTTCCTTTTTGCAAAAAATGTTGCCTGTAGCTTTTTAAATTATATTTTTGACAACATACTGTACAATAGTAATCGTCAGTTGATGATAAATTGTGAAAGTATTTATAATGCTTAACAATATCACTAACTCGTTCAAAAAAAGTTTTTCTAGTGCAAATGTAGCAAGTAATCATTTTTGTGTGCTAATGTTAATGAGATATAAGATATAATACGAGTAATAACTAAAAATAAGATCTTCAAATGATAATTAACGTAAATTCTTTAGCAAACATAATATGCTTGAACAATACCTTTCTGAAGATTTAAGTGCTGTTTCAAAAAAGTACTCTTGGATAAATAGCCAGACAGATTTACAATATTCTGGATATTTCAATTCTAAGACAAAAAAGCTTAAAGCAACAATCTACAGCTGGCACAAAAGAATCAAATTTGTATTTAATGTCGTCAAAATAGACATAGAATTCCTTATTTTCAGTATCGTATATTATTAATGACTGTAAAGTAAGCTGATTTTCCTTCAAACTGCTAGCTAATTTGTCAATCTTATAAGTTAAATTACTAATATTATTTATCCGAATAAGAAAAGTATCTTGCGAATCCTTAATTGTGCTTTTCATTACCTTTTTTTCTTCGTTTTTCTTGTAGTGCTTTATAGTTGGTGGCAGAAGACTATGCAAAAGAAGGCTAATTGATACATCTTCTGGATCTACAAAAAAAAGTATTATAAATAGAATTTGAAAAAATTAAAGAAAATTATATACCCGAATTCGAATTTTTTGCATTAAGGCTGAATAAATTTGTAAGCATTCTGTTCCCCCAATTTATTTTCCACAGTTTTTATGATATTGATTTGAAACCTTCGGAAAAATATTAGAAAATCTTAAGTTCAAATGATACTGGGCTTAGATTTTTGAAAAAGATTTTGAGTTTTTTTTAAAAAATCAAAAACCTCAAAAAACATTGTTATTTTCCTCTCCCCCCGAATAACTTTTTCATGTACACACCAATTTTTATTATTTTTCGTAGATAGGTTTTCCAAACATATTTCTAAATGCTGGTGGAGCTGTTTTTTCAAGTTTGTTAATATTTTTCATGTTATAATTACTTTCATAACATTAAGATTGAGACTCTTGTAACTCGAATAAAATTTGTTGCTACACGATTATTTTAACACGATAATGAAGAATGAGGTGATTCTATTCTGTGGCCCAAAAACTGGATTAATCCCGAAAGTAGTTTATTTTATAAAAATCATTTTGTAAACCTCTATCGTGATAAAAATTTAATGTTAAAATTGGTTTTTATTCATTTTAATTCTCAAAAGCTTTCCGAGATGGCGATAGACTCCAGTAAAAAAGGCCAAAACATTTATCTTATGTGTCTCTAAAAATGAGTATCTATCCTGTATGTACATTATATATATGTATTTGCGGCGCGTCATAGCGCAAGAGCAGCCCGTCTACTGCTAGCTGTGTGTAACTTTGTTGTTGGAGTGGATTAGGATTGCAATGAGAGAAAAGGGAGAATATTTGTTAATATTTTCGTTTATGGTTTAGTTAAAAAGAGACGAAAAATATATATTTAGAATATAATCCAAGGGAAAATTATTTGGAATTTTTTTTCTCTTTTCACTTTTTTATTGCATATTTGGTTGAGATTGGGAATTTGTTTTGTAATCCATGCAAATACTCGGTTTTTGTCGCTCTTGATGTATTCGGCAAATAATTGAAGTTATCAATTGGGTACATTCTATATGAATATATGTATGTGCATCATTTTGAATAGTGATTAAGTGATTACGAAGGAGTTGTCCGATTCGGCCCATTTGCGAACTCCAATACAACTTGTTTGAACCATTGTGCCTATACATTACTTACATCGAAGACAAGGGATATTATATAAAGATCCTAGAGGCTGTATGGAAAGCAATAATAAAATTACAAAAACAGGTCAATTAAATTCCGAACAACAATAAAACAATACGCTTCGGTTTGAATATGGCAGACATGTTTCCTAGAAAAACTAAAGGAGAAAAAATGTTTGCCATGTCAATACAGATTACAGCATTGATTATGTACTGCTGTTAGGTCAAGATACTTATATACAGCGAGTACTGCTTCTGCGTGTGGCACTAAATCGAAAGCTTTGTACGAAAGCTCATGCTACTACTACATAGTTAAATGGAAGCTCGGAATCGAGAGCTTTATTTTCTGCCATTCAGCCTTAAGGTTCCTTAATACTCTTAAGCTTTCTTTATCTTTTATTTGAGAGTTAAAAATTGGTACAATTTTGTTCTTGAATTGGTCCCACTTTAAAATTAATGCTTCTCCTTTCCCTGGAAATAACTGTCGGAAATCAGCATCTACCTAAGATGAACGAAAAAGTAAAAAATTTAAAGCTATAATAAACCTAATATAAGACATTTCTTACCAAATCGAATCCATACGAATGCTGAAGAAGGGGCCAATCTTTCAAAATACTTCTCAATATGCTTGTAGCTTTTGATTGAGCTAATATGAACTTTCTACGATGAAAAAATGTTGTTTCCCACTTAATTTTCACTTCGGTCCAAGGTTCTTTGTGAACTTTGAGCCAAGCTATTTCAGCAGTTATATCTAAAATATAGTTACGCTTGCAAAATGCTGGTGAACGGACCAGAGGTGCTCCAAAGCCTATTTTTGACAGTCGTTTTTTAGCATTATAATATTTCGAATATAAGCGACCCCCTGGATTTAGTATAGTTGGCGGAATAGGAGGCGTATAATATATTTCCTAGATAAATAGAAAACTTATCGTTAAAATAATTAAATATGTGTATAACATAAGTTTCAACCTTATTGTCATCGAAACGCAATTCAATTTCTTTTGATATTTCCTCGAATTGTCTTCTTGAAATATGTTTTTTATTTTTAGTATGCCAAGACACAACAGCATCGATTATGATATTCCTAGCCGTATCTCCAATAGTCTTGTTTTTCTCAAATTCTGCTAAGACGTAGTCTCCAGTTGGAAATGACTTGATAGCTTCTAACAAGTGCTTTAGTAGTTTAAATCATTAAAAGTATTAAAATTTATCTCTTTTTGTCAAATTTATGTACACATATAAGAGTAGAAAATGTTCAAAGATGTTTGCAAATTCTTAAATAAAGTCAAATATATATCAACATAAACTGAGCATATACAGGGTGTTTCCTGCATGGTGGCCAATAGAGCAGGAGGTGATATTACTCACTTAGACAAACAAAATATTGTATGGCAAGAGGGGTGATTAAGAAAAAAATCAATTTTTTCACAAAACACCTTGTATTTTAAAAAGTATAGGTTGTGCGGTTACCGTCTACAGCTGATTGTATGAAAAACTTCATGGTCTAAACTAAAAATTTGGAATTTTCTTACCTATTTTTTTTATTTTGACCTCCATTTTTTTGCAGAAAGGTCATTAACATAACTTTTTTAATAAAAGCTGTAGACTCTCCTCATTAATTTGACCTATTACACCTTATGTGGTATCTGTAGCCGTTAAAGAGTTATTAGCTCTTAACGTATTCTCAAAACTATTCTCATACGTATACCTATTCTCATTTGTTGCCCTAGTATCTGCGAATTCGTCATTTTAAAAAAATTTCGGCTAAAATTCGGTATGACCAGAATAGATTTTATAGAAAAAATGACGAGGTCGAAATAAAAAAAAAAGGTAAGAAAATCCGAAATTTTTAGTTTAGACCATGATAACTGCTGAGATGAGAAGAGTATTCGGCTGGTTGAGCAGTCGTTGGAAAGGCCATGAAGTTCTGCATAAATTGAGCTCTTACTGTGGCCGTACGCCTTGTAGTTTTTCAGATACAAGGTGTTTTGTGAAAAACTACCTTTTTTTCTTAATCACCCTGTAACTTCGAAACGGTTGAAATGCCCTTGCCATAACTTTTTTTGTCTAGGTGAGTACTATTACCTCCTGTATAAGGTACTGTCTCTGTTGAGAATGTGCATGCAGGCGAGAATGAGTAATTGGATGAGCCAGGATAAATATAATATTGAACTTTAAAGATTTATATGTTGGAACATTTTTCCAACCATTTTAATGTCCTTTTTTTTTTAATGAAAACACGCTGGCTTTATTCCAAAATATAATTTTAATTAACGCTTATTAAAAATGATACGTTTCCTTGCATTGGCCTCTTCAGGCTCTCACAACTGACTGAAAATAGAATTGGAGACAAATAGAGCTGGATCTAATAACCGACTCTTATTACAAAAATCTCGCTAAGCATTTACAATAATCTAATTACAATATTTTGCTTGATTTCTTTAATAAATTTTGTACCTATTGAAAACAGCCCTCCCTGATTTATTTTGTATTTATTTTTGTATTTTAATATGTAGTAGTATAGAATGCCAATTACGTGTATTTGTTAAAAGAGTTTTAAATAAATTGTAGGCATTATAAGATAAATTTAACGATAGAAATAGGAAATAGACAAATAAAATTTTTAATAAACTGAACTTTGAAATTTATAAAAAAACTTCTTTTACTGACGTGGTTCTTCCTAGTACTTCAAATCATCCATGGACACATGAGATTAGCAGCCTTCCACTCCATGATATAATGTATAACATAAAAAGATTATATATAATTTGTTGAAAACGATATTATTTGAAACTGAAATAAAAAATAAACTCCTCGACGGACCAAATCAAGGAACATAAAATCTGGAGAAAATTCCATATTCCACAGCATCTTTAGAATAAGAATTCAAAATTTTTATTGTAAGTTAGAGTGATTACTCAGTCGTGTACATAGAAAAAGTAATCGTAAAATCAAGACAAGGATCTTAAAATGGCAGAACGCAGTTGAAACTATCAAAACACTAATGTGAATATAAACATACAGCAAATATAGATTAGGTGGGACTATTTTCAATAGGTACCAAATATGCGAAATAAATCAGCAAAATATTTTAATTAGTTTATTTTAAAAGATCAGGAAGATTTTTGTAATAATAGTCCGTTTGAGATCCAGCTCTTCTTGTATACGGTTGGGGAGTTTCCAATTCTGTTCTTGTAGTAAGTAAAGAGAACCGGGAAATACCAATGCAGGGCGAAATGTATCGTTGTTAATTAAATTTAAATTTTGGAACAAATGAACTAACTAAGCATATAATCATTCCATTCCAAATTGTAAAATGTGGACGATTAATTTAAAATAAAAAAAAAGGTTTTTCGCACGTGAATTGAATATTCACTCACAAATTTTTCTTCCAAGTCACTTGGAGTACTGCAGGCAGATCCAGAAGGGGAGTCGTTCAATGAATTTGTGGATTTAAAATTATTGTTTTCTAGCCACTTAGTAACAGCACTTTCTACGTCCCGCGTAAAATTATCATTTTGGCACGGTGATGGTGGAGGAATATCCTGTAGGAATCATCATATAAAATAAAAATGATTGAGCAAAACATATATGTAGTATTGATCGGGCTTACGTTTTCTTTTCTCCACATTACTAGTTTATTACGAAAAGCGTATTTCAATCCCTTCTTTTTATCAGCGAAAATTTCATCCACATCTTTTTCTATTATTATTTTTAATACCTCAATGGATATTCCTTGTTCTAAAACATTTTATTTGTTAAAAATTGGAATAAAATTTTTTAAATATACGACTGTACCAACAAACTCAAGGTAAAAATTTTCAAAGCCCCATGAAGTAAGGAGATCAAAGAGATCTCGGTCAAAAACCTGGGTTTCAATATCTTCACTTAACTGCAAATCGTCGTATTCTTGTAGAGTATTATTTTCTACTGAATCACCTACAGTAGCCCCAATAAGCACAACTTCCGATAATTTTAATTGGTTGTAATTTACTTGATTTATTTCGTTCACTGAAGTCTCCATTTTATTTCTTTAAAAAATAAATGAGTGCAAATAATTTGCGTGAACTAATATTTAGAAGAATTTTGTTTTTTTAATAGCCCCAAAATAGTTAAAAGGTAAACCGATATGAATACTAGTTTTATAAAGAGAACAATAAAAAAAACTTACCAAATTATTCTTTTACTTTAATATTATTTTAAAACAAAACACTTAGAAGAGCACTTTCTATAAAAATATACCGCGACTTTACTCTTTGCAAGACTGTCATTAATGAAATAAAAATTCATCTGAGGAAGCAAATTTACAACCGGTACTTTCTGAAACAATAACTAGCCTCATGAAACGCACACAATAATATGGTTTATTACACGCAAATACCCAAAATTTTGTTATGATAAAGCGAAACGAAGTTGCACATGGCATTAGCATGTATACTAGGAGATTTGGAGTTGACGCATCTTTTTCTAGAAATATTTTCAGTAACAAACAATTCAGTTGTAAAATAATAATTAAAATATTTAAATCTAACAAGAGAAATAGTTAGTTGACCATTTGAAGAGTTATTATATGTATATGTAACAATTTCATATTAAAATCGAACACGTTATGTGGTAAAATACCAATCTAAATCTTATATTTTATCTCCATGATAAAGCGAAACAAAATATTAGTATGTACATATATTTGGAGGTTTTGATTTGACACATATTTTTCTAGAAGTATTCCAGTAACAAACAAATCAGTTGTAAAATGATCATTAATATGTTTAAATTTAACAAGGAAAATAGTCTGTTGACAATTTTTTGTTAGTAATAAGTTTTTTATTTAAAGGGTTATTATATGTATATGTAACAATTTCACATTAAAAACGAATACGTTACATAGTTGAATACTAATATAAATGGTTATTTAACTATTTATTTTTAAGTTAAGCAACTATTACTTCAAATAAGGAAATAGTTAATGCAGTAATTCAAAATTGTAAAATTCGCACACAGTTATGGATATTGCTTGTTCAATTGAACTATTAGTGAATGACTATTTTAAATTGTTTAATTGAAATACTAATGTATTAGTTTTATCAAATACTGAATTGTTTCTATTCACAATTATGCACAAATGGTTCATGGACAATGTTTAATTGTTGATCCAGCTAAGCTTTTTATTTTCAGTGTAGAGACTTAATTAAGTGGCAGCGCATTTTCGGCGAAAGCATGCTATACGACAATATAAGACAACCACAGGCTTCGAAGATTAGTAAAAACTTTAGAAAGAATCATTCTGACGTGATCACAGCACGCCATCTTTAAATTAAGAATAACGCGTAAACTGCGAACTTTGTTCTCATAAGGAAGTGGGATTCCATTCAACATTATTGCACGGAAGACCGAAGAGTCAAGGGTCAAAGAAGAGAAGGCAATGAATTTAGATTTGCTTTGGTTAAGTTTCAGATTATTTCTCTTGTACCAGCTATATATCTCATTCAAATAGTCGTTCATTCGAGTCACACAATCTTCGATAAGTCCTATTGGTCGACTTAGATATACCTGTACATCATCAGCGTAGATGTGAATATCAACATCACGTACTACCTGAGCCAAATCATTGATGTACAGAGTGAAAAACAAAGGTCCCAGGATAGATCCCTGTGGGACCCCGCTGCAAAGGGGGAGAAAACCAGAATACTTATTATTTTCCACCACTATACCCTCTGGAAACGGCCACTCAGAAACCCTCCCAACAGACAGATTGCACCTCTAGAGAAATCAAAGCGGTTGGTTAATTTTTCGAGCAGGCTCTTATGGTATACACTGTCAAGAGCATAGAGAAATGCCTAGGAGAGCTAGAATGGAAGTTTCTCTTTTGTTTAATCGAGCCCGAATGTCGTTTCTGACCTTTACAAGAGCAGTTTCACAACGATGCCTCGGCCGGAATCCAGTTTCCATTAAATAGTGCTGATTCTGCCAATACAACAACTTTTCAAAATCTTGGACAGAAAACAGTGCAAACTAATAGGCCTGAAGTCATCTGGTGAGTTAGCTGAAGCTTTCTTAGGAATTAGATTGATATTCGAAAATTTCCAATAATTCTGTAATCTTTTGTAATCTCTGCAGTTTTCGGCGATGATGATGACTTTCTAATAGCTTCCTCATGTAGTTCTTTCGAAGATGAGCTTTTTATTGCTTTTGGAATTTTAGTTGTGGCTATCAAACTACACGTATAAAGCGCAGCGAATATGTTGCGGTAAAGTAGTGATTTGATATAATGAAGGTAACTCGTTGACCTGGATAACTTTTATTGATACATCGTTTTCAATAAAGCCGTATTCCTGAAATGCTTTAAAGAGATACCTACTATTGTCAATAACTGTGTCTACAGTCTTTGTAGAATTGAGTTCAAATTTATTATTGATATTGGTTAAATATTCTGCCAACCTATTATAGGAAATCATCGGAAATTCGATGTCGAGGTGCTGGTTCCTTTAATCTCCTTTTGCTGGTCGCATTTAACACAAGCAGCTACAGTTTTGACGCTGTCTGTTTTTTCAGGAATTATACTGTTGCTCTCCATGTGACCAGAAACCCACTGTAGTGATACCTTGTAATTACCCTAATATTCATACTTTTGAAGAAGCTCGTGAAGGAAACTGTTAATTTTTTTTTATAGTTACTATAACAAAAAATTTTTTGATATGACGAGCTTATTAAGTGACTTAAATAAACAGCTTTTACTATTTACGGATCTGGTTGTATGTGTTATCACTGTCATTCAACAAGCTTTGTGAGATGTACAATGCACAATAACTTTTCGAATGTAAGGTGAAACCACGTCTATTTCTGCTAATATTTCATCGAAGTTTCTACTTGGGACGTGGATCACTATGGACGGATGTTTGTTCAAAATGTCTTGAATATGGAGAAAAGATTATGACAGACGAAAAATGAGTATAAGCAATCGGAAATAAGCACCGCATTAAAATTTCATAACAGACTTGGGACAGAGCATTTTTTTCTCTATTAAAAGATACAGTCCTTAAATTGCACTACTTTTATTCGACTGCTAAAAAAATTTAACTTTACCGAAAATACCAGTAGACAACTATATCACCATCGTTGAATTGCCATCGGGATCACAACTTAAATCGGATTATGTTACATCCTTTTCGTGGACAGAAAATGAATTTCGGAAGAGTTCAAACGATATGGCAGCGGCTGTATTTCACATGTTAACCTACCTTGATTTGACTGGCAAAACTAAAATAAGATTAATGGCCGATGAATGTGGAGGCCAAAATAAAAATTCAAATATGATTGGAATATATTGCTTCTGACTCTTTCAAAAAGTTCCCTTTGCATTTAACTGAGCTGGACTTCATTTTCCCATCGCAGGTCGTTTCTTCCTCTTTGCTGATAGGATGTTTGGGAATATCGAGAAAGTATTGAAGAAGAAGGAAATTATTGTAAATTCTGATGTATGTTGATGTTATATCATCATTTTAGCACCGTTCTTCAGCTTGGTCGAGATTGCATCAAGGTATATAGAAGACAAGGTATTCCCATTAAAATTTTGGCACATTGCAGCTGATGGCCTGTGACGTAATTCTGTGACTAATATATATATGGGAAAGAGAGAGAGAGGAGAGAGATAGTATTGTGTTCTCTGTACCATACTTCCTATACATTTTCACAATGTTTCGTCACTAATAACGGAACGTGGTTCGTAATGGGAATACCTTGTATTCTATATACCTTGGATTGCATGGTGTTCGATTAGAAGTAGGCGGGCCATGAATTCATTAAACCACCTGCAATTTGCCATTTTCAATTTGGCCATGTAAGCGATGTTTCTTGGAAGGAGCGAGAACTGAGTAAAATATATTGCTTCAGGGTGAACTTCAGGGGAATCAACAAGAAGGGTAAGACCATTGCGATTATTTTTTCGAGTAAAATTAATATATTCATAGATGTGAAACTTAACCAATTGAAAATGAAAGATATCCAGAATCTCTTAAATAAACATTGGGAAGGAAATTTGAGATCCAATGCTTCTTCCAGCGTTTTATAGACTATGAAACTTTGCCAATAATATTGCTTATACTAAAAATAGTAGAACTGAAAACGAGCCTTGTGAGAAACAACTCGACGAAATCGAACATTTTGTAGTCTAGAAACAAAAGATAGCTATCACTGTTATTACTATTACGTCCAATAAAAATTTTTTGTTAACGAAATTTTTGTATTTCATTTTATCTTATTATGTTTTCGATTCTTTCATTTTCCGTTGTCATAAGCCGGCCTCGTACTTAATTGCAAGCCCATCAAAATCCACCCATATAAAGTCTAGCAAAATCCAAAAATAAAACTCTTATAGTATTTAAATTTTAAATTGTTTCGGTTCCATTTTTTAATAAAACTCATTAACTAGGAATCGAAAAGATGTTGAAAAATTGTTGTCAGCATTCTTCTACTCTGTTTTGCTAAATAATTCGAAACTTATAGTGGAGTTTGATGGGTTTAAAATTAAACCCCTCATGTATAAAATTAGATATATTTATTTCTTTAGCTATTCTGTATGAACGTTACTCCGAATAATTGTACCAATGGTTTAGTTTGTCTAAAATTTTTCTTATATTTTATTCACTTCTTTTGGCAACCAACAAGGACTGTCGTCAAAAAAAATCCACAACCACATAAACGAGTTGTTTCACCTCAATATGCCATTAAGTTGTATGGCACAGGGTGCTATCATAAATTTCGTGATAAACTCACATGTTATCATCATTAATCTTGGAGAATTTTAGAGCCCCTTAACCGAAATTAAGTATCAACCGCCGAGCTTCCTTCAACAAGACAACAAGATGAACTCCAAAAAGAACTGTATGAAGAGCTTCCAATTAATTGTAAATGCCAAAATATGCGTCCATGAAGAACAATTCTATCGGATATACCAGCATGACCCGTATTTCGGTTGTACTGATAGTTGGTTCGTGTCATTATATATACAAACATTACATCTAGATACGTGTATACATACATATGTTCACTTGATAGAAAATATCTGATCAAAACATCATTTCAGGAAGGCATTGAGCTTAGGGTTGAAAGCCTATATATGAATCCAAATGCAAGGGAGCCTGATTGGTACGTCGACCGATGATAATTAAATAACACTCATCGGGCTTGTTCGGTAATGAGAATCAGTTTTAGCGAAAAGCGTGCAAAAGTATCAGATAAAATCGCAAATGTACAGAAATCTGTTAACCGGAAGGCAATTCAGAAGGTACGCAAGTGCTTACCATATACTTATATATAGGTACGTAAATACGTACGAGGATATGGGTGATCTAGATTGCAACTGAGTGGTGCAATTTGGGCTCTGAAGTACTTTTGGCTCTGTTACGAACAAATGTTTCATACCACCTGGAGGTCAATTGCTTGTTAAATTGTTTTGTATTTCCACAGCCGTAGACGACATGCAGAAAACAAGGTTTCACAATTTGATTTTAATGTAAATTCCCTTGAAGTTTGGCCAATTAATTTGTTTACAACTGACGTCCACTGCTTGTTCTTATATTGGCCTTGATCTGATTGAATTTCATGTTAATAGGACAAAGTTCAAAAAGCACTATACATAAATACTGTGTTCAAGACTTTATTACCTGCTACTTGCAGGTTCCTTTTACTTTAATTAAGTTAAAGGATGTCGTTTAAACGCAATATACCCACATGTCCCATATATTAGAATGAAACGTCTCTTTGTCGATTTAATAGAAACTTGAAAGATGGAAAGTTGCCTTAGGTGCGGTTCTGGAATTGGTCATTCCACAAATGTATGGAAATTGATATTCGGGGTCCTAGTCGAGCAGCATGGTAGGGTATAAATGTGTTACGAGAATATGATGTGGGTCAAGTTGTATACTAATGTTATCTCAAAAGATTTTTTTAACGAAGGGGAATAATAAGAAGGTAATCATTTCAAATTCACAGTTATTTTGTTATTTATTTATAATTCCTTTTTAAATCGAAATGTTTTAGTTTTCTTTAACCTCTTCATGCCCAAATTATGATCCAATTCGTATAAAAATTGTTTACTTGATGCAGATGTATATTTTAAGTCAATTTACAACATAGCATACAAGAAATATAAAACAGATGTCCTAGAGAGGATTTAGGGATATTTTTTTTTTTTTTTATATTATTAAGCCAAGCTCAGGGGATACCCTATGATGCAAAGCCCAGCGTGGCAGGAAGGAGATAGGGAAAGGATTAACGGATATGAGGAGAGCGGCGGAGGTGCCGATGTATGTCGCCCTTAAACTTTCGCAGGTTGTATGCCGGAGGAAAGACAGAAGATGGTAGACTGTTCCACATTCGCACAGTTCGGGATAAGAAAGCATCACGGAATTTTAGTGTACGGCCGAAGGTAATTTGAAGGGTAAAAGGATGAGCGCGGGATGCAGCGCGAGTATTGCGTGCAGGAACTATTCTACAAGGGATCAGACTAGATATTTCATCAGAACATTGACCATGCATATAGCGATGAAGGAGCGAAAGGCATCCAACATTGCGATGGTGCTCGAGCGAGTCGATATGACGAGTAATTGCCACATCGCCAATGAGCTTGCAGGCTCTCTTTTGGACAATATCCAATGAAGCTAAGGCTGTGCGACCAGCCCCGGCCCAGATATGGGAATTGTATTCCATTCTAGGTCTGATGTAGGACTTGTAGAGGAGCGCTATATTTGATGGGCTGAAATATTTCTTACACCTTTGCAAAAAACCAAGACATTTTGATGCTTCTTTGGCAACCGAGAAGATGTGATCTGTCCAGCTTAACTTACTGGAAATATTAATGCCAAGAATGCTTAGTGACGGTGAATCAGAAATTAATGCACCATCAAACGAAACGGGAGTAGTTAAGTGATGGTCTTGTTTTAATGAGATGAGACAGCTTTGGGTCTTAGATGCATTGAATTCGACGCGATTCACTTTGCCCCAAGCGAGAATATTGTCAAGATCGTTATTCAATGATCTAATCATGCAGTCTCGTTTAACACATGTGGCGTTCCCTCTGGAATCCGCAAGGGTGTAAAAGGAGTATGCGAAATCAAGGGTACTGTCATCAGCAAAGCTATGGATAGGATTGAAAGTAAGGGAAAGCAGATCATTAATGAAGATTAGAAATAGAGTCGGAGAAATAACAGAGCCCTGGGGGACACCGGCATTAATAAGAAGAGGTTCAGATATAACGCCATCTAATACAACACGTATTTGGCGACTAGATAAAAAACTTTCAATCCATAATAGAAGAGGATGGGAAAGACCAAGTGCTTTGAGTTTGGCTAAAAGGGCTGGATGCCAGACTCTACCAAAGGCCTTTGAAATATCTAGAGCAACGATTTTGGACTCACCAAAATTGTGAAGACTACGATTCCAACTTTCCGTAAGAAAAGTCAGCAAGTCTCCAGATGAGCGTCCGTGCCGGAAGCCGTATTGGCGATCGTTGATGAGCTGATTGGTTTCCAGATACTTCAGTAATTTGGAGTTAATGATAGATTCAAAAACCTTTGAAAGAATCGAAGTGATTGCAATTGGTCGATAATTTGAGGGATCGCTACCCTCTCCTTTCTTGGGAATAGGCTGAACGTGAGCTAATTTCCAAGCAGTTGGAAATTTTCCTGTCGAATAGGACAGGTAGAATAGTTTGGGCAGAGGTTTAGCCAAGGATGAGGCACAGCTTTTAATTAACAGGGGCGAGAAACCATCAGTGCCTGCGGCTTTAGAGACGTTGATTCCTTTAAGGACCTTGAACACATCTCTCGTATGGATGTGTATTGGCTCTTGTACACATCCGGACGGGGGATGCACGACAGGTGCCTGTGAAGTGGGTGGAAGAAAAGAATTTGATGCGAATCTAGCAGCCAAAATATTAGCTTTATCCAGGGAGTCAACAACCACTTCACCATTATTAAGTAGTGAAGGTATAGAGGAACTGCTGAAGTTGTTCCTGATGGTTTTGACCAGGGACCAGAAACCTTTACTACTTTTGCAGCTTGCCAAATTCTTTGTCAAAAAGAATTTTTTATCTCTGGATAATGGACTTGCAGGTGTTCCGTGCAGTCTTGTAGATTTCTTTCAGTTCTGGACAAGGATGCACTTGATAGGCGCGAAAAGCAGACTCTTTCGCTTTTATAGCTTGGTTGCACATATCGTTAAACCAAGAGCGATTTTGCTGTTGTTGAGATCTGCTGTAAGAATACGGAATATATTCACGCATGCCTAGACTTAGTATGTTACTGAGTTCTAATGTGCATTCATTAGCATCCCTCGAAGCAAAACAGACCGACCAATCTATATCTCTAAGATACTGATTGAGACTTTCCCTTTGAGATGGAATATTTGTCAGGGTGAGATGACAGAAACAAATCTAGTAAATTGGCCCTATCTCCAGCTGCATCAGGGATTCTCGTCGGTGCATCCACTAGCTGATGTAAATTGAAAGATTCACAAAATAGTTCAACGAATCGGCCTGCAGGACTTGTGGTAGAAGAATGTCTGAGCCACGGTATGTTATGGACATTAAAATCGCCTGCCAGGACGATTTCGGAAGAGGGGGAGACAGAAAGCAAATGATCAATATTGTTGGAGATATTGTCAAATGCGGATACCGTGTCGACATCAGACATATTTGGGCTGCGATAAAGGAAGCAAAAGTAGATGATGTGCCTGTGAAGTTTGAGCCTAATCCAGATGTAATTAAACTCAGGATTGGCAGAAGGTGGAAAATCTTTTAGAATGGTAAAGGCCCTATCATTCCGAATATATATTGCGATCCCCCTATGTGGAGAAAAAAGAGGCACTACGCTATAACCAGGGACGTGATATTGATTAGAATCAGCATCAGAAACGACCTTGGTTTCACTTAGCGCAAGAATTGCCGGATTTTTTGATTGAAGGTGGCAGTACACCGAAAAACGGTTTGCCCCCAATCCGCGATAAGTTTGAACGGAACAATTATGCTCATGCACGTAACGGATCGAATTGAATCGAATCGAATTGAATCGGAACGGCGGAATTGTGTTTGGCACTTAACGGTGAACGCTTGTTGCTAGACTTTTCTTCATACATCTCGAAATAGTGAACATATCCATCTGGACTAGCCGTGCAGCATATTTTGAAGCCCCATTTTTTTGGTTTTTCCACCAAATATTTCTCTGCAGAACTCTTTCCTTTGAACGGAACCATTTCTTCGTCTATTGGCTGCATTTCTCCGTCGGATCTGGCTTCATGAAATGATGTCGGAAGAGCCGTTATAACAGGCCTTATTTTCCAAAATTTGTCGTCTTTATGCTCTTCTTCGTTGTTGCAAAAATGTAGATTTCTTTTCATTTCTGCAAATCGATTGCGACTCAAAGAATTCGCTATTTGGTCCATTCTTTGGGTTGGAATTTCTGACTAATGCATTCTCAGATTAGGATATCTTATGTATGTCATTATCTAATTTATGCCAAGGAAAACCTTTGAGCCTGCGACAGTAATTGAAAAGGTTGCATTGTCACGTTGAAAAGCAGATCTATTTGTCCCAAATACGATCATCTCCAACAAATCGTCTTTGAAAAAATATTTGAAAAATTTTTATGGCTCAAACCCATTTACGAATACTTTGTCTTCGCCTTGATAGGCTGGAGGAATTCCGTAAAAGTCGTTATCTTTACCCGACACCCATCTGTGATTTCTGAGATGCTCCGATGCTGACGTTATACATGCATTGTCGTTTCCTGAGAATCTTGAAGTCCATCCCCATCAACTTCATCAGATTCGTTGCACAATTCATCGAAGCAGTCTTGAATGAAATCGTTATCATCGCTGTCTAGTGCACTACATTCTGAGTCGTAAGGTAAAAAACACAAGTCTTCAATTTCGATATCTTGTAATGCCCTTCTTTTCGGTAAGTTAAACGAAACCATCTGGTAGGACCATATTTCAGTTAGTTTGAAATTTTCGAAATAAAGCACCGAAAAGCTGTAGTACCTATACCATGAAAAAACAAAAAACTTTAAAATAAACCGAAAATCTATCATTCTTTTACAAAAATATTGAGTCGGTAACACTATGGATAGCAACATTCTGAAGAAATTATGTGATTCAGTGAAAGTGTCAATTTATTCAAACAAGATAACAAACAAGACATGCCACATGCTTCTACTGAGAATAAAAAATCTAAAAGGCCAATTACTTACATATCTATTCCTTCTAAAGCTAAACACCTTAGAAAACACTTTTCAAAAAAATATGTATATTCACAAAAACAAAAACCTTAAACTTTATATTGTACTTCAACGGCAAATGAACCACACAATCAACATAAGTAATGTCTGTTTTATGTGGAATGAAATCCACTCTGTGGATAAAATGAAATATTAAAAGTGCATGCAGTAGACATTAGAAGAGCTTAGAAGGTTTTATTTATCTGGCATCATATGATGCTGTTGGGCATGAACAGGTTAAAAACCAACCGAACTACGAAAAGATTTTGAGTGAAACACAACAGATATGAGGCTGAAAAAGAAATTACGGAGCAGTAAAATATTGGTGACTTAGAAATTATCTCTATACCTGTGATTTCAAAATTCTTTTTTACTCATTAATTTTTAACAATTAGAGTGTTGTTGGATGAATCTATTTACACTATATTATGCGTACATCACAACCATCCCCGACAAGGGTGCGGGCCTAAAGATACACTTTAACAAAAAAATGATTGAACTTTTCGACCCAACGATCAGAAAGGTCTCATCGGTATGGTTATCTCTGATCGCCTTCCATGGAAGTTTGTATTTTATTGAGGACCCCATTGACGGTTTTTTATTTCCGAAGGGCTGCTTTAATCTTGTTTCCTTCCTTAGCTCTACAAACAGCCTCAGAAGCCGAATGCAGTCATCAGGAACTGTCTGTCTAGACGTTTATCCTTCCTTCCCCAAGGATTGTCTGTGTAGACGCCTATTAAGTTTCTCGATTCCGAAGGTTTGTTTGCGCAGACTCTCATCCAGTTTCTGATTCCCCAAGAACTGTCTTTGCAGATGCTCATCCTTAAAGATCGCATCAATTCAAGCCATTTCTGAAGCTCCAAGTACTGGATGCTCGGTGCCAGCGCGCACATACATACTTTCTAGCGCAAGGTCTCGGTTCACCAGGAAAACCCGTTTAGAAGCCAGACGTCCCGGAGTGTCTTTTTCCGAAGATAGTCCCTGAAGCCCCAGAACTGTCCGCCAAGAAGCCAGTCGTTCAGGACAGTCCTCTCATACCCGATGCAATTATATCAATTATTTAATATTAGTGAAATGATATACATACAGCTCAATGACAACAACATTAATTTTCGGACTAAACTAAAACTAAACTAAAACTAAATCCAGTCTATAGGGCACTATTAAATTCATACAAAAACACTTTAATGAGTTATGATAAAAGAGATTGATGTTATTGTAGTTTTGAAAAGGTCTTACTCTCACAATGTTATACTAGTACTAGACTATCTGTTTTCCTGTATTTTTATCTAGGATGCTATCTGACAGCCGTAAAAATTTTTAGAATTTTTGAATTTTAACAATAATTATTGTAATTCCAATTTATAATTTCTTGAGGTAATTGATAGATATGTAATTTTAATGTCTTACTGTTGTCAAATGAATTCTTTGTTATGTATTTTTATAGCCCTGAAGAAGCGTTGAAATAAAACGGGAAAAGTTGGTGAAAAGAAGAAAACTTGTTTTAATATCCCATACCAGCTACATTTATATTATTAAACTTAGGGATACTATAAATATATATATAATATATACAATAACATATAAAACCTCCAAAATCTAAAAATATGTTGCACTGACTGCTTTGCAACAGTCATGCGACGTGGGATTTTAATTATGATTGAAAATTCATGAATCTTGCAGCTGCTTACATGTATATGTATATGTCATATGTATTGAAATATACATGACGAGCGTATAAGATAATACTAATGATGCACCAGTATTGCAAACAATTTTTGCATATATTGTATTTAATACATCTTCATAAATATTGATTAACCGATAACAATTTTATAATCATTCATGTATGTTTTTTATATCTTAAGTTTTAGTTTAAAAAGCAGAAGGATGTATAATTCGTAATATTCAAGTAGTGTTGTGACTCAGGTACCAAATGCCCCGAATCTCAACCATAAGGTGAATACATCAATATTGCCCTATGAAATATATTGATGTATTACAAGATGACCCTGAAAATGAAAAACTATATCATTTTAAACTCTCAATCAAAATTTAAAATGCATTTAAAAATGCATTCCCATGTTATAACAAAATGCAATTTAGCATAAATTGCATTTTGTTATCAGACACACATTCCACTCACACGATATGCACACTTACCTACACACAGTGTCTTCTTACTTATTTTCCGTATGTACACTGTACATACGTACATTACTTACTTCCTCCAATCTAATTGTGTGTACATACATACATACAATTATCAGAATTATTCGCGCCCTCTTAAAATTAATATTTCAAGACGGGCGCACAAGTGCATATCGGATTACAGTTTTCATAGATGCATATAGCTTGCATCAAAACTTTTGTGCATTTTCTCACGTACGATTTTTAACGTGGCGTTGTGAGAAAGCAATAAAAAGATAAAAAAAAACTTTTCCTGAAGCAATCGTGGGTACCTGAGTGCAATTTGCCAAACCTCGGGGAGTTCTTTTCTAAAACGTCAAGCAGGGCAGTCCGGGATAAAAGCTGTTGCAATAACTAAAATATTGTGAAAGTAAAATAATGTGAAATATAATTTTAGAAAGAAGAAATCTGTTAAAAAAAGATAAAAGCTACAAGATTATCAGAACTAAACTTGTGAAAATAAAAGATTCCAAACCAAAATTTTTAGAAGGAAACGTTTTTTTTTTGTGATTTAAAATCCCGACTTGGTGAAAAAGTATTCTGGGATGAGTGCTCTCCGCCACGAGCACGGCACTCTGACCACAACATTTTGGTGGCAGCGGTGTATCTACCTACCCAAAAACAAAAAATAAGTGCCAATCAATAATAAAATAAAAAAAATAAAAATAAAAAATAATTTAATTAATACCTAATAAAAAAAAAACCCGGGCACCCTAAAAAGGGTGCTTAGAGGATAATAATAATTTGTTAATTGGCACCTAATTGCCGCACCGGTGGACTTTTGCGAGGCTTCATTCCTGCCTCAACAAGACGATTCCCAGGAGGAAAACATCTAGAAATTGTCGTCCAGGACGCGCGACGTACATATCACCATCATCCATCTTCAGCGCTTTCAACAACATCAGGAAGTCATCAACCTGGATGCGCGACAAATCTTTCCAAAACCAACAGCACCCGGAATATTTCCCATCAATTTCAACAACTTCATCAATCATCAACCAACCAACCAACCCAAAAACTTGGACTTATTAATTCAGAACCTAAGTGGATATCAATAAGGTAGCCGTAAAAATCTTTAACATTTTTAGTACTCCGCAATGAATTTTTTATAAGTTATTAAAATATTTACAACACATACACTTACATATTTGAAATAACAAGTAAAAGTGTAGGAAATAAATTTACGTGAAAATAATTTGTTCATATTTACATTTACATTTTTTATATTTGCGATTGAATTCATGCAATTTCTATTTACGATCACACTGTTTGTCACATATACGGTTTTCGGCATTATAAAACCATTTTATTGATTTTTTTTTGTTTATTAACTGATATTTAAATTGTTTTCCTATTGTCCACTCCCAAAATTTATTTTATTTTTATTAACTAAATTACTAGTGGTGAAAAATATTGAAATACGCTCTTCGGTGAAGCGACCTCTGCGGCAAGACCTCGTGAGCTTGTTGGTCAGAGGACTTCGTAAAAGATCAATAATCGATCACTTGCGAGAAGACTTAATAACCTCTCGTCAGGTGAAGATATTGGTCGGAGGAGACGATTAAATTAATTTCATTCATTTTTCCCTTCAGTGTTTACTCATTATTCATATATTTTGCTTACAAAAAAAAGAGAAAAAATCTTTTTTCATTACACAAAACATATTTTTTTTTACACAATTTTACTTAATTATCTACATATAAAGAAAACCTTACTCCTTTTTTTTATTGTTGGGAGACTTTCTATATTTTGATGATATATAGTTTTAATTGAGATTAAAACAAAATTAGAATCCCATTTTGTTTTCTTTCTCTTTTTCAATCACATCTGTTGACTTACTACCCGGCGGCTACAATATACGTGTGTATATACAATTCAAAAAACAAACCATAAATAATTTCAATGCAATTTAAGCGCATACATACCTTTTTCCGCACGGAGAACTTAATTTTTAATTTCACAAACTAATTCATCGTTTTACTCCATAAGGGTTATATACAACCCCAGAGATAATGTTTATTCTAATTGAAATCAAGTGTTTTTGGATTTATTCACACATTTTTCTTTTTATTGTGGTGCTGTGTTTCAAAATTTTATTTGCTGTACTCTCCTCAATTTTTACGCCCCACATAATATAACAACATGACAGAGGAAAATAAATCTTTCGATGAGCTTTGCTTGTCACAAGTCCAAAAAACGACAGAAATCAGACAAATTCTGCCCGATTATCCTAGAGCCAATAAAAGCAAAAGGACTTCAGATTTTACTTCTGAGAAACTCCAAAAGTTGGAAGAACTGTGGGTTTCATTTGAAAAAATTGAAACCCTGATTCAAGATCATGATGAATTCGATGAGACTCATGATTATTTCAAACAGTCATGCTATGATAGAGGACTGGTACAATCTTACAAAGGCAACTCTGTCTGACAGGTTGAAGTCCATATCAATCCAATCAGAGCACACAAATAACCCCTTTTACATCGCACCCCCAAAACTTCTCAGAACACAGCTGCAGCCGATAACCAGGACAACGCGGAAAATAATCAATCTAACTTTACACGGTTCAGGCTGCAGAATCACAGGCAAAAGTCTATATCACGAATTACACAATCGATCAATTTTGATTCATTATCGACTACAACCCAGACATATCTTACACAAAAGATCAATTCATTACACAAATACTGGGATGATTTTGAGGCAACGCATAGTGAAATAATTTCATATACCGGTCCTAACGATTTGGAGGATGACTATTTCAAAAATGATGTTTACGCCGAGGTAGAAACATCATACACAGACACGATAATTGCGCTTCAAGAGCAATTAGATTCTCGATTCCCAAACGTATCGAATAATACACATAACTTCACAGACTATCATCATAGTGTCTCCTTTACAGACCAATCTACCGTCTTTCTATCAGAAGCTAGATCGTTAATCGCCAACTTTAATGAAAATCCCAAAGATCTTCACAAATTCATTTCAAGCTGTGATGATTCATACGCAACAGCAACGACGGCAAGCGAAAATCACTCCCTCCTTAGATAATGAGATGTTCAGCCACACCTAGAAAGAGACAATTACATAGATTAAAATCTGTTTGTGTCAAGGTGCACAATAATTGCTTACGTTCTGGGACTTCCCATAGGTCCAAGTAGTCCCACCAAAAAAGGCAAATATTACTAGGGAATCTAAGAAAACAAAAAGAAATAGGAAAGTCAAATGAATTGATAAAGTTAATTTTTTTTTATGAAATAAAATGAATAAATCTTATAAGCAAACATGTCCATCGAAATAATAATTCGAATATATCTGATAAATAATTAAAATAAAACTTACCTGAAAAGTCAATTAGAAGAAGAAAAAAAAAGGGGGGTTAAACTCCACAAACAAAATTTACAAAAATTCAATAAATGCAGTGAAAGGTTGCATAAATATCTATGTATTTTTGATCATCAATAATTAAAAAAAAAACAAGATATTTGAGTTTAAAAATCTCACCACGGTAATATGCCAAATACTGAGCTCTGGTGAGTATTGCGCAACAAATTCACACCACAACGTCCGGTACCTAACCAAGATGGCCGACTCACCTATAAAAAGCCGACGCAGCATATCATCTCTCGCTCAGTCAGTGTTCAGTGATTTGCCAAGCAACCAGTGTAGTGACAAACAATTTATTCTCCGTGCATAATCCTACCTCATGGCAATTAGTTCATAGTACATGGTAGTTTTCACATGCGCTGTAGATAGAAATTTAATTGAAGTGATCATCGTAGCTGATTTATAGCGAACAGCTAGTACCAGTAACCTGTAGTACTCAAATTACAGTACTCAGTTTTCAGTACTCATATTGCGGCACATACATTACTGTACGCAGTTTTTTTGTGCTCATAGTGCGGTACTTATATTACGGTACTTACATTTCAATGCTCAAATCACGGCACGCAGTTTCAGCACGCACGCTGCGATCTTCGTATTATTGTACTTGGGTCTTGTCACTTACATTAAAATACTACCTGTAGTACTCAAATTACAGTACTCAGTTTTCGGTACTCATATAGCAGTACTTGCATTATTTACTCGTATTACGGTACTCAGTAAATCAATTTCGTCATCATGCCGACGCTAGACGAATTGCTCGCTACAGAGCAAATATTACGAGGCAGATTAGTACAACTAATCGAAAATGGAAAGGCACTCCATCAAAGTCAGAAAACGCAAAGTTTCTTCGAAACAAAGAGTGCAGATTTGATCACGTTGTGGGAAAGATATGCTTCACCAGATTTTGCTGTGAGTAGCTACTTATTGCAGAAGGATAAAACCCACGAATATCTCGAGGGAAATTATTATAGTAAAGCAGAAGCAATGTACTCAGCATATCTGAGTGAACTGACGGAAGGCTTAAAATCACATCAAACTACGGTAAACCCAGCTTCAGACAAGGTCACAGTTCCAACTGTTGCAACTGCCTCACAAGATTTAAGGCTACCTAAAATAAGTTTGCCTAAATTTAATGGCGATTAAGATTCATGGCGTTCGTTTCACGATTTGTTTGAAGTGTTGATTCACACAAACACAAGCTTGTCTTCAGTACAAAAGCTGCCTTATTTAAAGTCATGCCTAAGTGGTGAAGCAGAGAAATATTTACGCCACACGCCCATTACTAGCAAAGACTATGCTTCAGCTTGGGCCAAATTAAAGGAGAGATACGAAAATAAGCGGATTCTAGTAAATCATCAGCTTAAAACACTAGTGAATCAACCTAACCTCAGCACTGAAACATTTCAGGGCATAAAAACATTATGGAACACTACTGACGATTGCTTACAGCAATTAAAAGGCCTAGAATAAGATATTACCTCTTGGGACCCAATATTAATATATGTGCTAGTGCAGAAATTGCCATGCAATACACTCAAGCTATGGGAGGAAGAATTAGGAGCTTCACAAAAGCTACCTACTTACTTGGAGTTTAACAGCTTTCTAGATAAGAGGCTAAAAATATTAGAATCCATTGCAGATACGTTACTTTCCAAAGCCACAATCCCCAAACTACATAAAGATCGAGCACAAACATTTCATTCGACACGAAAAGATGGATGTCCAGCATGTCATAACCATCATTTCGTGATAACGTATCCAAAATACCAAGCAATGGATACACAATCAAGGCTGAATATCATGAAAGCAGCAGACCGCTGTTTAAATTGCTTGTCAGCAAAGCATAGTACGCAACAATGTTCTAGCAAGTACACGTGTAGAAAATGCAATCAAAGGCATCACACTACACTACACCAGGATGTGCAAAACCATTACTTGAACACATACTCAAAGAACAAAAATAACAGGCTTGAGCAAACAGCAACACAGCCAACGACAAAACAAGTTTCAAATAGCCAAGCTTGTACAAGGTTACGAACAACTAAAGACTCTGATGAGAAGCAGACCACTCAATCCGTAACTGATTACGGAACATCTTTCGCTCAGGCAACAGCCAATCAGGGCAATTGCGCGACTGAGTCCCTAGTCACTAATTGCGTTACTGAATCACGCAATACAAATAAAATTGAAGGATTCAATGCGACTCAAACTTTTACGAGTAGCAAAACACACAACGCATTACTATCGACGGCAATAGTAATCGCTCAAACACAGCATGGGGATCCACAAGCATTGCGTTGTCTCATTGACACAGGTTCCCAATCCTCTTTCATTACAGAGGAATCCTGTAACAAACTAGGTGCAAAACGAATACCTACATTAGTGAATGTAACAGGAATCAGTACTAGTCCTGCAGCTACATCACGTCACCAAACCACATTGCTCCTACGATCCAGTAGACCGAGCAACCAACAGTTGAAGGAAGAATTTCTTGTGCTCAAAGAAATCACTGGCAATCTTCCGACAAGAACAATTTCCAAAACACAATGCGAGCATTTAAATAATTTACGGCTGGCAGATCCGATGTTTTGGAAGCCAGGCAAAATTGATGCTCTACTCGGAGCCCGAGTTTACGCCCAAATAATACAACAAGGTATTAAAAGAGAACCAAAATCAGCACCCGTAGGAATTCAGGCTACATTAGGATGGATATTACTTGGTTCAATAGCAGGAACAAGTAGTGATCACGATTCTACATGTGCAATGACCACATCTGATAGCAAGTTGAGCTCACAGCTCAAATGCTTTTGGGAAATTGAAGAAATCCCAACTAAGCCCACTCTGAATGAAGAGGATGAACTTTGTCAACAAATTTACCAAACAACGCAAACTCGTTTAGAAAACGGCAAATATCAGGTCAAACTGCCATTTCGGAACAACGAAGCTAGGAGTTTTGCAAAGATTTTTGAGCTTACAAAAACAGCTAGCAAAGAATCCAGAATTAAAAACAAATTATAAGCACTGTGTCGACGAATATATTGACTTGGGACACATGGAAGAGATTAAACAAACTGCGGCAGGTGAGCCACATTACTATTTACCTCATCATGCGGTAATCAAAGATAATTCGACAACTAAAACTAGAGTTGTTTTTGACGCGTCTGCAAAAACAACTAATGGCTCTTCGCTAAACGAATATCTGCTAAAGGGGCCAACCCTTCAACCAAAGCTTTTCGCAATTCTACTTAAATGGCGGAAACACAAATTTGCAATGCATGCAGATATCGAGAAGATGTATCGAATAATAATTCGAATATATCTGATAAATAATTAAAATAAGACTTACCTGAAAAGTCAATTAGAAGAAGAAAAAAAAGGGGGTTAAACTCCACAAACAAAATTTACAAAACTTCAATAAATGCAGTGAAAGGCTGTATAAATATCTATGTATTTTTGATCATCAATAATTAAAAAAAAAAAAAATATTTGAATTTAAAAATCTCACCACGGTAATATGCCAAATACTGAGCTCTGGTGAGTATTGCGCAACTAATTCACACCACAACGTCCGGTACCTAACCGCTGAGATATAATAATGCCAATATCTCGGCTAGATCGCCATCTCCAAAGAGGAGAAATAGCAAAAGTCCATCGGCATCTAGGCAGGGAACCTGGATGCAGCGGGGAGTCAATTTCGGCAACCCCTCGCATATACACACGCAAGCACAAATTCACAGGATTTCCGAGACAACATCGGCAGAGGCGATAGCAAATTAATTCGAATCCCCGTGCAGATGAATAAAAATTCACTAACGCTTTCCTTGCCTGTCGACATCTGTTCTGCTCCGAAGCTTACCTTTTTGATTGATTCAGGAGCAGAGATCAGCTTAATAAAACTCCAGACAGTCTCTGCTACAGAGATGCTGTCTGCAATATAAACACATTATTTACAGAGTCCACTTCTACAGAAGGACTCATTTTTGCTAAGTTAAACTTAAATTCTGAACATAATAACTCCATCCTAGAACACCCATTTCAAATAGTGGGAAATAACTCCATCCTCTCATACGATGGCCTGCTTGGTCATGACTTTTTATCTCGATACAATGCTAGTATCAATCACAAAAATAAATATATTTCTTTAGAAATAAACGATTCAAATGAATCTTATCCTTATGAAGAATATTACACTAACTACCCATACGTTTATTTGAAAAGCGAAGACAAGAGGTCTCAAACAAAGAGTCTGTTATATACAGGGATAACAGTCTCCAATAAAGATATTAATACAAATCTATCTCCATCAATTGCTTCGAAAAGCAATGCAAATCGATCGCCAGCAAATGCTTCACAAGAAATGAAGCATAAAGGTAAAAATCTATATCCATCTATTCTATAGCCACACTAGAGGCTGAATTAAATAAAATTCTATCTCCATCCAAAGCTTCACAAGATATGAAGCAAGAACGTAAAGTATATCTCCATCTATAGCCGCACAAAAGGCTGCATCTAGTAAAATTTTATCTCCTCATCAATAGATTCACAAAAAGTGAATTCCAAGATAAAATCAACAAGGAATTTCAATAAAGTTTTATCTTCTTCAAATTCTATCGAGTCGGAATCATCGTATAACTCCTTCCAAATTCCACAAAAGTTGGTATCATATCTCCTTCCTTTTAAAAATCCGAAAGAATCGGATAAATTAAATAAAATTAAAATTCCGGCTCGATCAGAATTCATCATTGAAATTCCAACTCCTTCTATTCAAAATCAATCGGTCCGTTTCAAGAAGGAAATAAGGCCAGGTTTGTTTCTTGGAAATTCGATAGTCGAATCAGTCAATGGTATGGCAAAAGTCCTAATCCTCAACACAAACGAGGAGGACGCCGATCTGGGACCTTACGAGGTGAATCCAGTTTATCAAGACTTGGACGACTTTGTGGTCATCTCCACAGACTCTGCCAGAGATCCAATTAAGGGCAGAATAATGAAACTGCAAAACCTTATCAAATTGCATCACTGCAATTCGGAGGAATCTGAGAGTATTCGCAACATCTGTAGGGAATTCAACGATCTCTTCTTCATAGAAGGGGATTTCCTTTCATATACAGATACGATTACCCACAAAATCGAGACACTCCAAGACAACCCGCCCATCTATACCAAGCCTTATCGACTTCCTGAAGCAAGCCGAACTGAAATAAACCGGCAAATACAAGAAATGCTGGAGTCCGATATTATAAAACCCTCACATAGTCCTAGGAATTCTCCACTTTTCCTGGTTCCTAAGAAACCAGATAAAAATGGAAATAAAAAGTGGCGAGTAGTGGTAGACTTTCGTCGTATTAACGACATTACTATTGGCGATGCGTACCCACTGCCTAATATCACTGATATATTAGACCAGTTGGGGAAGTCGAAATATTTTACCACACTCGACCTAGCCAGTGGATTCCACTAGATAAAAATGGACTCGAAAGACAGGGAGAAAACTTACCGTAGGGTGTGGCCATTACGAATACAATCGTATGCCATTTGGTTTCAAAGGAGCCCCTGCTACTTTTCAAGGAGCCATGAACAATGTTCTATCTGGATTTCAAGGCATCTATTGCTTCGTATACATGGACGATATTGTGTCCATGGATACAATCTTAGAGATCACAACACTAGACTCACAGGAGTATTTAGCCGCCTTCGCAATTTCAACCTCAAACTTCAACCCGACAAGTGCCATTTCCTGAGGAAAAAAATTATGTATTTAGGGCACATAATTACAGAAAATGGAGTCAAACCAGACCCTGCAAAAATAAAATCAGTTCAGTCATATCCCAGACCCAAGAAGGAAAAAGACATCAAAACCTTCCTTGGTTTCGTCGGCTATATTGCCGCTTTATACCAAACTTTTCGAAAATAGCTAAACCACTTACAAGTCTTTTAAAGAAAGATATCCCTTTCAAGTTTGACGAATTTGCGATGAAGCATTTTGCGAATTACGCAATAAACTTATTTCAGCACCAATTCTATCTTATCCTGATTTCGGCAAAGAATTCTTTGTCCCCTCCGATGCCAGTGACTACGCCATCGGGGCTGTCCTTTCACAAGTTGATGATCACGGAGATCATCCAATCGCATATGTGAGTCGAGCTCCCAATGGTGCAGAGACTCGTTACTCAACAATAGAGAAAGAGCTCTTAGCTATCGTTTTCGCAGTTGAGCAATTCAGACCATACGTTTACGGTAGACAGTTTACAATAATTGCAAACTGTCAATTATTGTAACTGACCATAAACCATTAGTATAGCTCATGAATCTGAAAGATCACTCCTCAAGACTGATGAGATGGAGAATACGTCTTGAAGAATATGACTACAAAAGAGTCCATAAATCAGGTAAGCTCAACACAAATGCAGACGCTCTCAGTAGAGCTATTCCAGATAGTAGCGAAAATTTTGCGGAAACTATCGCCTGTGTAAATGTGATAACAAGGAAACAAGCTAAAGTTCAGGCGAATTCGAATACTCCCAACACGAGTGTCATTAATCAAAATCCAACTCCATCACAAGTGAACAATTCCTCAGTCATAAAAACTGAGATTAATTCTCCTCTTTTACTGACTAAAAATGCGAATCCTAAATTCTTCATCTTGCCAATGCAAGATACAGAGCTTGAAAGAGTGTTGGATTCGAAACTAAAATTTTCAGATAAATCTCCACTTTTAGAAACTGAACTGAACTTCTTCAAGAAAAAAGACTCCACAATAATTATATCAAAAACTAATTTACCTTGTCGATCCCAACGAGATAGATTAGACCTCGAAAAGATTTTAACTGAAATCTGCTCATATACAAAAGCAAATCATTTAAAAACAATAAATATCTCCACAGAATCGAATAATTATTAAAAACATTTTTACCCAGATCTTCGCTAATAAACAAATAAACATCAAACTCCATCAAGATTCGATTAAATATTTAACCGACATTAATAACATCGAACAAGTTTTGAAGGATTTTCATTCACTACCGACGGGAGGCCATCAAGGAGTTTCCCGTACTATTAAAGGAATTAAAAAGCAATTCTGCTGGGCTGGCATGTCAGACGATATTATCAAATACGTAAGGAATGTAAACTTCGTCAGGTAAACAAAGTATCCAGAAATCCAAAAATTCCTACGAACATATCGAGCATTAGCTCAAAACCTTTCGAAAGATTGTACGTAGATGTTGTAGGACCTCTGCCAATATCACATTCTGGAAATAAATATCTCCTTACATTTCAAGATGACCTTTCAAAATTTTCTGAGGCTATTCCCATAGTCGACACCGAGTCTAAAACATTAGCGGAAGCCTTCACGACAACGGTAGTTTGCCGACATGGTATTCCAGAAAGTATCCTCACAGATCAGGGTTCTAACCTCATAAGTGGCATGTTCGCTGAGATATCTAAATTGTTGAGAATAAAACGACTTAAAACTACTCCGTATCACCCTCAAACGAATGGTGCATTGTAGAGAAGTCACAGACCTTTAGCATAATATCTCCGATTTTATGTAGCAAAAGATCCACAAAACTGGGATACATGGATTCCTTATGCCATGTATGAATACAATACCACCCCTCATTCGAGTACAATTTATACTCCTCGCGAACTCCTTTACGGATTCCCAGCCGAAATTCCAAACAATTTGAAATCTTCTCCAACCGTTTGCTATAATTAAGACAATTATGCAAACGAGTTAAAAGCGCGTCTACAACATAGCTTCAAAATAGCTAAGGACATAGCCATGGCAAACAAAGAAAAATCCAAAATTCAATACGACAAAAACTCCGTCAAAAAATCATTTAATACTGGTGACAAAGTCTTACTAAAAAGCGGAGTACGAGATAACAAATTCTCACCACTATGGTCAGGTCCGTATGAGATAATGTAGATTATTTCCCCCAAAATGCCACTATTAAAATCAATCATAAAAACAAAAGAGTCCATAACAATGACCTAAAACTACAGAGTAAAAGCTTCATCATCTTCAAATATCATGCAGAGATATTAACATAGTGTCATCTTCCAGGTTTCCAAAATAATGCATATAGCATTCATTCTAATTTTCATCCCCTCAACCTACGGCTCAGGAATAGAGGTAAAGCACCTAAATGCTACTGCAGGCATTTACTTCGAAGAGACTGGCAGAGCCAACCTCTACGACCTAGCGAATTTTAAATCAGAATTCAACAACATCCAGTTCATCGCCCAACAAATTACAGCGACCTGCCAGAAACTGGACAAACACTCAGCCTTGAGCCACACTTGTAACGGTACGTTGTTACAAATAAATCTTATATTAGCAAACATAGAATATAGGAATATCTAACTTGTGACCCAAAATAGGAAACAAAGAGCACTATTTAATGCTATAGGCTCAATCTCTAAAGCTCTTTTCGGCACATTAGACGAAGATGAAGCCAAGATTTATGCCGAGCAAATCCGTAACCTCACCCTTATATGGCGTTTCCACTGCGCCGAAATTACGTAATTTAGAATTATTTTCTGAAATCACCTCCGAAATCACGTAATTTCCCATACATTGGCGTAATTTCAAAATCACGTCATTTCGGCATGATTTGGATGAAATTACATGCAAAATCATGTGAATTGGACCGAACGCACTCATTCAGCGGCATTCAGCACGTCATTTTCATAATATTGACAGTTCCATTTGTTCGCAAACAAATAACAGCTGATACATATCTAAATAAAGTCCGCAAAAATAGAAATTGGCGAGATATGAATAGCAAACAAATTAAAAGGAAATATAAAAAAAAAATATGGAGTTTAGCTGAGGAAGAGCTCCTAGTGGAATTGTGGGCAGAAAGGATAGAAAAATTAAGGGGCTAATAGCCACATATTCCAGGAAGTTGAAATGGCGATGAAGGATAGAAGCAGCTTGTATACTGCAGAGGAAATAAGGATTAAAATCCATAACTTAACTAGCAGATACAGGTAAGTTGAAATGAGTCTCAATTTAGAACATCTTTTACCAAATATTAATCTCAATTTGTTTTTGTTCTTAGGAAGGAAAAAGGAAATATCGGCTCAACAGGAGATTCTCCGTCCGACTGGCCGCTATATTATAAGGTCCACGCCATACTGGGAAAATTCAAACTGAATAATGTGAATTTGTTAGTAGAGGAGAGTATTGTGAAAGGTAACAAATTAGAACACTTTTTACATGAATTATTATATATTTATTTGCGTTTTACAATACAATAGATACCAGCCTTGAGATCCTTTCTGAGGAGGAACTTCATGTTCATCAGCATGCGTCCTCATCGCTGTCAGCATATGAAGCATCCTCATTGTCACCGGAAATGCAAGTGGATAAAGCACCGCTATCATCACCAGTTATGACTTCCGTTGTATCTCCAGAAGATAAAGCTGAAAAACGAAAAAAAAGTGATATGCAAATGGAATTACTGAAAGAATTCAGAAAATTTAATGAAATCATTAAAAAAGATTTGGAAGAAGTTAAAAAAGTGGACGAAAAGTTAATAAGTATTGAGGAAAAAAGAAATGAACTTTTGCAGGACTTTGTATATGACTCCAAAGAATTCCAAAAAGCAGTGATTAGTTTCCTAAGCGCCAAATAGTTTTTAAATAGTATAGCTGTTTGTCGGGCAATTGGCAATAAAAATTTAATTTAAAAATTATGTGTTTGCTTTCTCACCTAAGTACTGACTAATCGCATTCCGAATATTTGACGCAGTAGGATCGTTGTCAGTGATGGTTGTATTGTGCTCGGGCTGTCGATTACTTTGAAACTTTTCCTGGTCTGTGATATGAACCAGCCATTTATGATTAATGTGCTCATTTTGGTCATTTAAAAAGTTGTGTAATACGCAACAACACTTAATTATTTGAGTAGTGTTCTCAATATTATTATCAAGGCCTTTTCCGAGCCTCCTAAATCTTGCCTTTAAATGTCCAAAGGCATTCTCCACTACCCTCCGACTTTTCGACAGTACATAATTGAAGTTCTTCTCCATTTTATTTCTTACTGTATTAAATGGAAATGGCTTCATTATAATGTCAGAGAATCGAAAAGCAGAGTCCCCAATAATAACTATGGGCACATTCACTCCCGATATTTCTTTTGCCATCTGCTTTAGAATTGGGTTTTGGTGTTCTTTTTTTAGGGCTGATCTTTCAAATATTCGCGAATCATTGCAACATCCAAGGCTCCCGACATTAATGTACAAAAACCGGTATCTGTATTATATTCAATATTAACCCATTAAAGCCTGTCAATAGATTCCGTCGTAGGATTACCATGAAATTTTATAGGAATGCTCATATAGGTCATAGAAGTTGACCATAAAATTTTCAGATTTTTACCTGCATGCATACCTGAGATATGAAATGGGTATTTAAATACCCAACAGGCTTTAATGAGTTCCTAGTTCCCATGAATTTTTGTATATACGGCACCATGCTTAGAGTTGCCATAAAGGAATATTATTGGCGGACATATGTGCCTATTTGCCCTTTTGTGTGAGTTAACATTAGCTGCTAGCAACATTTTAGATTTTTCTCATTATTTTGCAAACCGTTGACGCGCTTGGTTATTTTGTAATTTTGGAAGTTAAACTTATATATTGTGTAGTAGCTATACTTTCGTGCCCACTGTAAGTTTACCGTGTTGTGCACTTTTTCGCAATTTTTGTTTAGTTTGAGTGCGTGTATTAAAACATGTTTAGACGTCGAAAAATGCTGACGGCCGCAGAATTGGAGGCAAAAGTGGAAAGTTGGAGCCATAAGGAAGGCGGCCACCATGCGTACGAAATAAATATTTTCATTGCTCCACCAGATACGGTTGACGATGTAAGTGACATTGAAGAATTGGACGATAATCTTCAGATGCTGACCGATGACAACGAGCTGCCTCGTGAATTAGCAGGCCATTTTGAGATCGAGTATCATTACAACGACGATAATGTGCATTGTCGAACACGTTGTAATGATGTACCAATGGAAATTGACGAGGAAGAAGTAAATGATGAGCCACAGGATTCAACATCACGCGGTAACCCCGTCCGTCAAACTCGTCCCGCAATGTTTGATAAGCGCGAAAAATCAAATTGGCGTGATCGCAACAACTATGTTTTCAAGAGCGAACCGTTCGATGACACAATAAATGCACATAAGGAGTTGTATTTGAAAATTCGTAAGTATTATGTCTTATAATTCTATTAAATACTTTTTATGTATGCATACTATACACCTACAATTCTAATTGTTTATGTTTCAACAGACTCGTATACTGCATTGCAACTCTGGGAATGTTTTGTTGACAATGAAGTGATTCAATTTATTGTTGAATCTACGAATGAATACGCTGGCCAAAATAATGTTCCCGGTTTTCTTACAACGGCGAACGAAATTAGAACGTTCCTTGGCATACTGTATATTACTGGCTACCATACTTTGCCCAATATTCACGCCTATTGGTCTAACCGGGCCTCGCTGGGATGCGAAGTAATCAAGGAATCTATGAGCAGAGACAGATTCAAGCGAATCAAACAGAATTTGCATGTTTGTGATAACAAGAACCTGAACAAAGATGACAAATTTTCAAAAGTGACTCCACTCAATGAGCTAATGAACCGAAAATTTATGCAGTTCGGCGTGTTCTCACAAAATTTGTCAATCGACGAGCAAATGATTGCATATTACGGACGGCATTCCTGCAAAATGTTCCTTAAGGGCAAGCCAATTAGGTTTGGTTATAAGTAGTGGTGCTTGGCATCATCCGATGGATACTGCTACCAGTTCATCCCATATGCTGGTGCATCAACAAATAAGGACACAAATTATGGCCTCGGTGAAATCGTTGTATTGCAGTTGCTGTCTCATCTGGAGACTCCAGGAACTCACAACATAACCTTCGACAACTTCTTTACCAGCCATAAGTTGATGTGTCGGCTGAATAATAACTGGTATTTCGCATCCCGAACTGTTCGTGATAGTTGCACTAACTGTGCTCCTCTAATGAATGTAAAGGAACTGAAGAAGCAGCCGCGGGGCACATCTGATTTTCGATT